>JANHGN010176888.1:0-30538 GCA_024605025.1 Megaceryle maxima | reverse complement strand
TTTGTGACCTGTGCTGGATTGTATGGTCCTGCTCTGGCAGGGGGGTTGGACTCAAAGATCTCCAAGGTCTCTTCCAACCCCTGACACCCTGTGATACTGTGATAATTCTGCAAGACAGGACTCCCATGTTTGGAGATATGGAAAGATGATTCTATAATAACTGTAATTTCACTGAAGTTTTTTTTTATTAAAGAAAAAAACCAAACACCAAAATGATTACACATATCATCTGTTTACATAGAAATGCGCATCAGAACAACCTTGGGAATAAACACCATGCTTACATGCACGAAACCTGCATATATCACAGAATCACAGAATCGTTCTGGTTGGGAGAGACCTTGAAAATCATCAAGTCCAGCCATTAACCCAGCACTGTCCAGTCCACCACTAAACCATGTCCCTCAGCATCACATCTACACAGCTTTCCAATCCCTCCAGGGATGGGGACTCCACCACTGCCCCAGGCAGCCAGGGACAGGCTTTGACAACCTTTCAGGGAAGAAATTTTTTCTCCGGTCCAACCTAAACCTCCCCTGGTTCAACCTGAAGCTATTTCCTCTTGTCCTATCACTTGTTTCTTGGAAGAAGAGACCAACCCCACCCAGCTCCAACCTCCTTTCAGGGAGTTGAGAGCAAGAAGGTCTATCCTGAGCCTCCTTTTGTACAGTCTGAACAATATCAGTCTCTCAAACCCAAACCTATACATTCAAAGAGTTCACCGTACCTGTGGGACAAGCCTGGAGAACTTGAAGGAGAACAGCAACTCTTCATCTCCCACTTAAACCACAGGGTCTCTCCCCAGAAATTGAGTCTGGACCATTGAACCCAGATTCAAGAGAATCTGCTCAAAGCAGCCATTTGCAAACTTGCCTTGGTCTTGTGCTCCCAACTGTGAACAAAGCCTCTCTTAAATGTGGTTTGACTGATGCAAATCAAGAGCTGAGTGGGTGATGCACAGTTGTCAGACCATAACACTTGCATAAAATCAGCATGGGGACAAACTTGCCAATGCACTCAAACATCCAGCACCATCATGAAAGGAATTAAGAGTCCGACAAAGACCACTCACAACGAAGGTGGCATTTTACTCCTCTTCCTCCCTCCTAAAAGATGTTTTGGATTTTCCTAGGTAAGAGTTGCAATAAATCTTCAGGCATAAATGTGTAATTAGCATCTTGATGTACTTCCCTACAGCTTGTCAGGAAAGATTAGTGTGTCAAAAAGAGTTAAGGTATAATCCTGGTGGAGTTAAGGATGAACCTGTAACCAGACCCCACCGATCTCCTTGAGTTTGACAGCATTGCTGCCACACTAAGACATCTATTCTGACTTTTCTATTCCCAGCTTAAGTCTACTCTCCCTTCACAGTAACAATGTTTTTCATACTCTTTTCCTTTCCCATGAGCTTCACAGAAGCATGAAGAGCAGGACAAGGTTGGTCTGTGGCTGGGGACAAAAACATTTTGCCCCATTTCATAAAGGTCCCTTAAGGAAAGAGCCAAAAGCAGCATCTGACCCAAGGTCAAGTTCTTCTTGCTGTCCCTGAACTGGTCACACTTGCTTTCCACTTAATGCAGGCTCTCTATTAGGGTATTCACAGATGTAGATAAAACTCAGTTCTTTCTCTACTCTCCATGCATCTCAGTTCAACTTACGTAGAAGAGACACCCTGAATAGCAAACATAACTTGACTCCATGTCTTCATCCTCAGAGCTCTCCAATTGGAAAGTCTGCAGTTTAGAGCCGTGACATGAGACAGTTGCAGTCTTCTCTTGAAGGAGCTGACATGCTTTCACAGGAAGGTGGTTGAGTCAGAAGCACACTTCCTACTTCAGTAAGGCCACATCTGCCCCAAAAGTAGAGATGGGTACCCTACCACCTCACCCACAGGGCTTACAAGAGCACTCAAGGAAGTCACACCTGCAGACTAGACTCTGGATTTACAAATTTGGAAGAAACACCAGAGATCAGACACCTCGGTTCTCCTCCTAGCTGGAAGAGGGTGGGAGCTGCAGGAACAAGCTTCTGGGCCACAAAAGGATCCCTGCCACCAGCAGCAGGCTGGTGCTGTGCTGCTGTAGCTGTCCCCACCATTCTATATAATTAACTCATGAAAATGGCACCATTATTTTCCTGCAAACAATTAGGGAACAAAAGAGAACATACAAAAGTGCTGCCAAAAACACCAAATAAACTGAAGATACTGTTTCATACTAATCTTCTCATAAACCATTTCAAGACAAATGCAACTGAAGGTAAGAAGATTCAAACAAGCATGACTTATGAAGTAATTCTAAGTCCAAAATGCAACTTGATGATACTATTCTATGATACCCAGGTTCCCAAGGTACTTAGAACAACACACATCTTTTCTCCAGCAATCTGCCTAAACGAGACACCATCTTTACCTCAAAGGGTCTGGAAAAGGGTGTCAAGATCTGCTCAGTGACCTGCACCAAACCTATGCTCCTCAACCTTTAATTCTGCTACCATGGCAATTCATCCCAAAGGCTTTGGATCACAGGCTGGCTTTGCTAGAACAAACCCACACACATTCTGCACCTGAGCTCCCAAAAGAGATTTCCTGATCCATGCATCATCCACAGCCCTCTGGCTCCTGGTATTTTAAGGCCTCCCCCACCACCACCGCCGCATTATCCAGCCCCTCACCTGTCCTTCCAACTGCAGTCTGGACCCATCTGCCTTGTAATGATCCAAGGAAAATAGCTGCCCTAGCTCCACTCAGGAGTGGGTAAGCAACAGAAGTTCCCACCATCACAAGTCCAGAAGGCTTACCTCCTTCCACCATTTTTCTTAAAAGTTCACTGGAAAAAAAAACCAACAAAACACTAAACCAACCTGGCAGCAGCATCCAGGATTCTGGGAGAAAACAGAATTAAAACAAGTACCTTAGACACAGGTACTTGGACACAGAATCAAAGAATGGTTTGAGTTGGAAGGGACCTCACAGATTATCTAGTTCCAACCCCTCTGCTATGGGCAGGGACACCTCCCACTAGACCAGGTTGCTCAAAGCCCCATCTAACCTGGCCTTGAGCACTTCCATGGACAGGGAATCCACAGCTTCTTTGGGCAACCTGTGCCAGTGTTTCACCACTCTAACAGTAAAGATTTTCTTCCAATATCTAATGTAAATCTCCCCTCTTTCAGTTTGAAGCCATTACACCTCATTCTATCACTACAGACCCTTGTATAATGACCCTCACACCAGTGTTTCAGTTTGGGCCACTGCGCTTCAGAAGGGCATCTTCTGGGCCACACCAC
This sequence comes from Megaceryle maxima, assembly GCA_024605025.1. NCBI lineage: Eukaryota > Metazoa > Chordata > Aves > Coraciiformes > Cerylidae > Megaceryle > Megaceryle maxima. Next base: position 27,250 of record JANHGN010176888.1, on the reverse strand, counting down.
TTACACAGTGTTCTGATTTTACATCAGAGACATTTCAGTACACAAACCAGACTTCCCTACAAAAAAAAATTAACCCAGAAGAGGTACTCTTTTAGGATCACTCCTAATGTACTTTCTCCACTCGTTGATATTCAGCCTGCACACCTAGATTAGTGCTGGTATGGAGTGAGCCCATGTAAAACACATGCACACCTTTCATCATCAGCCTCTTCTCAGCATGGATACAGCTCGTGTTGTCACCAGGTCCATTCCTGCAATAAGCTGCCTGCCCAGAGCACCTCCACAGCCTGGACCTGATCCTGCCTTTGCTACCTACTCATGGCCATAATTAAACACTGCAAATCCACCATGGACAAGATGTTTTAATTGAAGGGTAAGACCTAAAAGAGCTTTCTATGTAACACACCCCTTCCGGCTGGCTCTGAAGGAACAAATCTAAAAGGTTGGAGGCACCCAAGTTCAAGACCTCTGCATTACCACAGGTGGGACCAGACTAAGCCAAAGAATCACAGAATGGTAGGGGTTAGAAGGGAGCTCTCCCTTCTCTGTTTATAGTCAATTTTCTGGTAGGAAGACTTTTTTTCAGTACAGTTGAGGTCTCAGTTGCTATGAGCAGACCAATAAGTGCCCATGCAGTTTAATAGAGGGATTTCACCATCCCCTCCCTCAGCCCCCACCATTACATTGATGCCCAAGAATCTGACAGGATGAGACTTTAGCTGTGCTCTCCAAACAACAGATCACCTAGTCTGACACCCCTGCTAAAGCAGGGTAACCTAGAACAGGTTGCAAGGCCTTCCACCAGCGCAAGAACATCATATTTAATTCACCAGAACAAAACTAGTTAGAGAGAGGGGGACAGAAAACAGGAAAGAAGATTTCTCCGAAGCAGGAGTGAATTACGTCAAGTTTAATACCACAGTCATCACCCCTCCTTGGCTTCTGGTTCAGTCATCATTAAAAAAAGTAAACCCAGGACTCAAAGCACAAAACCTTCCTGAAGTTAGCTGAAGAAGCGCTGCAGCGTGTTGCTGAGAAGGAAATTAAAAAGCTAATCTGACTCGGTATTTCTCAGTATAAACAGTTGGTCCCATGTTGTTTTTAAGCACCATGACCAATATACAAGCCAGCAGAGCTGAATACACTCAAGAGCTCCAGGTATTACAAGCCACTAAAATAACTGATGCCCAAAAGCCTTCTGGCAGCTAATACTTGAGAGCAGGTAAAATGCAAATAAGGCTGCAGACAATGGTGTGCTACCAGAGGGACAGCACTAGAGCGAATTGTTTAATCTGAGTAAAGAATTACCTAAGAATTGCTTTAGATGTATAGAGTTATTTTTCTCCCAGGAAACTCCCCTTTCTCTGTTTATAGTCAATTTTCTGTTTCGAAGACTTTTTTTCAGTACAGTTGAGGTCTCAGTTGTTATGAGCAGACCAGTAAGTGCCCATGCAGCTTAACAGGGAGACTTCCACCCCCTCCCCAGTTACACTGCTGCCCAAGAATCTGGCAGGATGAGACTTCAGCTGTGCTCTCCAAACAACAGATTGCTTCTTATTTCATCAGCCAAACAGAGAGGAAGGGATTTTTCAAGCAGGACCCTACAAGCAGCTGGCTGCAAGTGTCAACAGCTGGAAGCCGAAGCAATTTATCTTAAAAATAGAGAAGGGAGAGCAGAAGACCAACAAGTGAGGATCAGGAAGAGGTGACAGACAAGAGCAAATACTATCAAATACAGTTATTTTCTATATCTCTTAGGGTTTGGGGTTTAGGAAGCCATCAGCATGACTAACATATTTAGGAAGTCCAGAAATGAAATCCTGCGTTGTTTTTGGCTTAATGCAGGAAATCGGCTTTAATGACAACCTACAGTTAGCTCTGTAGTAATTTTCTTTCTGCTTCATTGACATACATGACAAGACTTTATTAGCAGGGCTAAAATTAAAAACAAAACATTTTTCCCAGCTGCAGAGAATGCTTAAGAGTTCATTGACACATCGTGAAAAGACACACACAAAAAATATTTCAGAGCGATTCCATCACCTTTTTGTATTTCAGCTTTTCTTGGTATTTTACATTGGAAGTTTTGCACTCTGAACACCCATGACCAGAGATTTTTCAGCATCAAGAATAACTGCTGTGAAAAATGACTGTCGTAATTGCTGTACCATAAATAAAATTGTAACTTCAGACCCAGAAAGCCAGCAAGAACACACGCAAAAGGTATACCAGTGGGAAGTATGGATTCTGACTCTGCTCAACATTTTGGGAAGGATTTCACACAATCCAATTACTAGCATTAGAATAAGCGTCTGAAGAGATTAGAGATTTAACTGCTTTGCCCCTACTCGCCATCTAAACACTGTACGATTTATGTTTGTGTCTGGGTAGCAGAGGGAAACTCCAGGTACTGTCACTGGCATCATTTAAGTTTGAAGAATTTCAAAGTCCTGCCCACTCCCCCCAGTCTGAAACACGAGTTTGTGCAGTACCATCCCAATGGTTTTGTCCCTCATCCCAGTCAAGTTTGTTATTGCACATTTTCTTTGCTCTTACGTCAAGTACTTCAATTTTATTTGGTATCAGGGTGTTATGGTGTTACTCTGAGCAACTCCAGGCTCCCTCTGAGAAGCCAGAGACAATTCAGGATCCCCAACGTTGTACAGACCAAGAACTTCCTACAGGACTCATCTGAGCCATCAGTGGTTTGGACCCCACTGAACAGCCCCCTAAACCTCCTACTTCAGTGATTTTCCACTGCCCTAGATTGGCACAAAACACAATTTAGGGAACATTGTTTGCAGAAGGGTTTTAAAAACCAAAACAAGTTTAAAGGATGCCTGGCAGGCTAAAAACTTTGCTACCTGCAGCTGTTCACCTTTTAAAAAATGTGAAAGGATTATTGAGTCTCAAACAGCAACCCAGTTCACAGTGGCCTAGAGCAGTTTCACTTTTTAAAATCTTGAATTTTTTTTTTAATGGCTACTGAATAGTGTATATATATAAAATATACAAAGAAATACTTAATGTTAAATAACAGAAAAAAGACATGGTTCAATCTGAGGTGTTTTTTCCCGAAATTGCTTTTTTTGAAAGCTTCCATCATAAGAGTTTAACACTGTTGAAGAAAATAAGTCAAAAACAGTTCTCTCGAGGAAATTCTATTTGGGCCATGCTTCCCAGTTCCCTCAATACTATCCTCCAAACAAGACTACCATCCTGGTACTCTTACTAGAAGAACTTCTTTGTATGAGAAAAAAACAAAACAAAACAAAACACCACCAAAAAAACCCACCACGCACCACCTCTAGAGGGTACAACACCAAAGCCAGTTAAACTGCTCACTATGAGTCATCAGGTTGTAGCAACAACGCCAATTTACAACTGGGGAAAAAGGTCGACTTGTTTATTTAGAAAGGGTCTCTTTTCCAGCAGAGGTTTTCTTCTTAAATCCTGTACAGTAACACCCTCCCTCCCACGTACCTGGCTGTTTTTTACAGGTCTTGAATGTTAAATAAATAAATAAATAGAATTACCACATCTTGCAAGTAATGTGGTTGGAGGCTTTATTGACACTTGTTTGGCGTGACCAGGAAGGCTCTTACAGCTTTACCACTTGTGAATAACGGACACATTTAAAAACTAAAGTCAATAAAATGTGTGTGCTACAGAAATGAGAAGTATATTTGAAGCGCAGATCTTTTTTAGGGTGTTTCACCACCACCATAATTAACATTAAGAGGTGGCAAGAACTGGTTAAGCAGCAGGGCAGCACTAGATAATTTATTGCCACGTTAGATAGCTTACAACAGCGGCAAGATGAAAAAGCACTGGCACAAGGAACTGTGCTCACACCCCCAGAAGAGCCACACATGGATAATTTCAAGTTACCAAATGTAAAGTATGGGTTGGGGTTTTTTTTGTTTGTTTTAGAGACTGAAAACAACAATGACATTTGAAAACATTTTAACAATTTGGAAGAAAAAAAAAAAAATCAACAAAGAAACCAGAGACAAACAAAACCTTAGATGATTTTGCTTGAGCCTTTCTGTCCAACATCAGAGAACTTCTGCTTTAGAAGCAGAAAGGAGAAGGAATAGAGGAAGGCATAAGAAATTATGACTAAGGAAAGAAAACTTAGTTTTGCTCTATCACCAGTTGTGCCATGGAGGGAAGTTACCCAAGTGATCCTACAGCACAACAAAACTCTCCAAGGACTCCACAGCCCAAGTCCAACTGGAACACTCATGTAAGAACTTCCCAAACCCCTGCTACGATAAACATCCCAATTTATGGGAAGTCAGCAAAAGCAGAGTCCTTGACATGGTGTCAGAGTCAGGATCTTCATCTGGCTCAAAAAAGCTTACTGTGGAAGCATGGCTCATGGTACCATCTAGAAGCAAGAAAAAGTTCCTGTCTGTGTAATGAGTTACCAGACAACAAGTGGAAAACAGGACGAAGCAACTGACAATCATGGACCATCAGAAAAGCCGTGGCTCAAGGTTGCAAGACCTCAGACTTCTCCGCACTTTCTGCAGCTGAAACTCTTTGTAGTGGTTTGTTTACTTTTAGAATGTTTGTCAACGAGTCTGACTGAAACCACGTCAAAAACTTAAAGCAAGTACTGTGACCGCCGTGCAGAACCTTATCTCCAGAGCTGACCTCAAGTATATTCCTGACAACGTGCAGTTTTAATAGTGACTTGAAGAATCACCAACTCTGAACACTAAACATAAAACTGAGAGGAAATTTTCTGAGCACACTACAAATAGGAGCTGCTGCAAGAGTCCCAGAAGAGCTTCAGCAGATAAATCACGTGTGTTGCCTGAACAGAATTTTGTCAGTTAGGGTAAGAAATAAGGCGGAATAGCCATTGTATGAACAAAATTCAGTTAGAGCAGAGTTCAAGGGAACAAAGAGGCACTTTTTCAGGACTCCAAAAATTAAACAGGAGTAATGAGACTCTTGCAGCACCTGCTTTCACCACTGTGTGAACTCCTCTCGTGAAACAGCAGTTTGCCATGTCCCTCCTTGCACCAGGAGAACACAGAGGCTCTCCAGCTGGCACTTCTGGGAAGACAGTGATGCTCAGTGCTGCTGCAGCTATTTACAGCAAGTGCAGTTCAAGGTGCACATGCTGCTGCAGACAAATGAGCAGCTCCTTCTCACCAACACTGATCTCTATGGTGCAAACTGTACAAACAGTTGTTTCTTGCTTATTTCCACTCCGCTGGCATCTCCCAAGATAAAAAAAAATAAATTGCATTTCTCAAGAAAGCAGCTGCTATCAGACTGCAGAACCATTGGCAGCTGTGAGGTCTTCAGCCTGGGGACTCTAGGTGAGTTGGGCAGAGATGGTCAGAAAATGCAGCTGTGGAGACTTCACCTGCAGCTGTACACAGGGACAGAAGACAGCAGTAATCGCTTTCTATGCTATACTTCTGCTATTTAAAAAATAATAAATATATAGCCACCTTCCTCAGTTTCACTCACTATAAACCCTTGTTTAAGCGTATCTACACTAACCTTTTTGAATATTTTGATGGAACACTTAGTATGCAGATTCTGGTTTTGCACTCATGAGATCCCACATGCAGTACTGCGTCCAGCTCCAAAGCCCCCAACACAAGAACACAGACCTGTTGCAGTGAGGCTACAAAGATGAACAGAGGGCCAGAACCCCTCTGCTCTGAGGGCAGGCTGAGAGACTTGGATTGTTCAGCCTTGGAAAGAGAAGGCTCCAGGAAGACCTTATTGCAGCCTTTCAGTATCTGAAAGGGGCCTATCAGAAAGCTGTTGAGGGACTTTTTACAATAGCTTGTAGGGATAGAATGAGGGAATCGAACTGGAATGAATTAGGTTTAAATTGTAAATTAGGAAGAAGTTCTCCACTCTGAGGGTGGTGAGACACTGGCACAAGTTGCCTAGGGAAGCTGTGGATGCTCCATCCCTGGAAGTGTTCAAGACCAGGTTGTATGGGGCTTTGAGCAACCTGATTTAGTAGGAGGTGTCCCTGACCATGGCAGAGGGGTTGGAACGAGATGATCTTTAAGGTCCCTTCCAGCCCAAACCATTCTACAATTCTATGAAAAGATAGTCCAATCTCTTTTAAAAGCTATCAATTCTACTTCGGTAGGTTATTTTTTTCTGTAAGTTTACCCTTACCTTTCAGTGTGTCCGCATAGAAGACACAGCTGTATCGTGCCCTGGAAGCAAACGCGGCATGTCCAATGTTGACAACCTCGCTCTTTTCAGCACTGTAGGACTGTAACATATCGCTCTGCGGGACTGTGAGCCAGCCTGCCTTAAACAGCCTTGTGCAAGAACAACTTTCCAAGAGAAGCGTTTCACTTTTCAAGACTGTGGAAACTCCACACTGGCAGTGAGATGATGAACCACCACATGTGAGAGCTTTCTTCTGGGGACTGCTGCTGTTCAGGCTCAGAGCACCAGAAATAGCCAGTGACTGGGCAGAGATCAGTGGGTGAGGTGGTCAAAGGTACGTGATAAACAACTCGCTACAGCAACTGCTTCACGTTTAGTGCTGAAAAACATGTGCACAGAGCAGAAGCTAAATCTGCCTTTGCAATTAGCACCAGTCCCCAAACAAAATGAAATGCAGACCACCCCTCTTTTCTCCCCAAACCCCTTGGGGGAGAAAAAGAAAAAAAAAAAGTCTTCCTGCATCTATTTATCACACCCAGATTGACACAGAGCTGTCAGCTGCCTTCACCACCACTGCCATCCTGATAGGAGAAGCAGACACAGGGCTGGAGGGACATCTCCTCTATTCTTCAGCTTCCATTGCCTCAATCTCTTCCTCAGCCTTTGCTGCTGCTACCCTACAGCACTCCCCAGCGATTATATCAGAGCAAAGGATGGCTGGGAAGCTGCTATAAACAGGTAGAGCAGAAACAATCACACTGTTCACCACACATGTGAGGGCTTTGTTTTATCTGGCATCCATCAACCAGGGCACACATCATCTCTCTTTGGTTAATCAGATTTGCAGAGCTTCATTGAAGCAGAGCCCAAATGCTGCAGCTCGACTTTGTCGTATGAGGAGTGTCCCCCGCACAGACAGTCCTTAGCACTGCTCCATTTTAAAATTTAATGACAATTTGGAGAAAAAAACCAAGGCTGGGACCTGCTTAGTGTACATTCAGAGCTTCAGGTCCTAACACTTTCATCCACAGGGATAAGCCACTGGAGAAGAGAGGGGGGAAAAAACAACACCAAGCCTTTGTTTTCCTGTCAGCGATTTATCGGGTTTAATTTTGCTAACCGTGCATTGCAAAATCAATGCTTACCTACGGAGCTGCCTGTTGAGCAATATGGTCTCTACTGTCGCAACTGAAGCTGAGATTGTGGCATGATATAGGAATAGCCCCTCTCCTCTGGTTCAGCTCCGAGAACTCAACACTGCTTTTTGGGACTACAGAAGGGAGGTGCAGAACACACGCACTGTCAAGCCAACAGCAACAAACACAAACTGCCGTGCACCAACGCTCAGCTTTTAGCGGCTCCTTTCCCTGCCTTTATGGACTCACTTTGCTGTCCCCAGCTGCAGGTTTTGTGGCGATCATGCACATCGTGCCTGTCCGTCCCTGGCACTAAGGTCACAGGACTCTGCAGATCTCCTCAAAGAGGCAAGAAGTCTGAGGAAATCGCTGCTCAGGAATGACAGTGCAGAGAGATAGATGAAATCTCTTTTCTTAGCCATGTCTTGAGACTGGAAGTCCACTTCACAGAGGTAAATCAAGTCCTGGCTCTAACCTGCAACAGTAGCACTGATCAAGACATGTATTGCATAGAGCTTTTAAGGGATTCATACAAAAACAGTAGCAAACCTAACACAAAGGTTACAACATGAGCTTAATGGAAGAAACAAAACATTCTGGAGGCACTCTTGCAATTAGTTCAAAGGTAAACCTTACAACAGGATCTTATTCCAGGATGCACTGTAGAAGGCTGTGACCCATGGAGAAACAGGCAGCTCAGAGGTCTGATGCCCAAAACCACCATCAGTACCAGAATTATACCAAAGTGCCTCTGAACAGATGAGAGAACATTTTAACGGAGACTCCATGATTGTATAACATTCATAAATCCCACATAAAAGGTGGAGGCTATTCTTCATCATTTTAGAATAAGAACAGACTTAGACTGGCCATTAGGAAAAAAAAATTCACAGAAAGAGTAGCCAGACACTGGAATAGGCTGCCCAGGGAGGTGGTTGAGTCACCATCCCTGGATGTGTTTAAGGGTCATTTAGATGAGGTGTTGGAGAGAACTTTGTAGAGTAGGGCTGATGGTTTGACTCCAACCTGAATGATTCTGTGATTTTAAACAACAATAACACTAAGGGTTTTGCATTAGGTGGGAATGCACCTTCACTCCCCTCACGCCTTTCAGGGCCCACAAAGTTCTAAACTGAGCAATTGCTTTAAAACCTAGAGAATCTCAGCTGAGCAGTCAGCACTGAAACAGCAGGTCTAGTAGAGCAGAAATACCAAAATATCCCTTGTTACACCCTCTCAGCCTGAAAACTGCCCTGGCAATGAGCAGCTGGAGAGCTGCTGGGGGGTAAAGGACCGGGTGGTGTCGATCAACAGCCAGCTGAAGATGAGCCAGCATGTGCCTAGGTGTCCAAAAAGGCCACCAGCATTCCTGGTTTGTATCGGTACTAGTTTGGCCAGCAGGACTTGGGCAGGGATCATCCCCCTATACTTGGCACTGAGGGGGCTGCCCCTCAAATCCTAGGTTCAGTTTTGGGACCCTCACTCCAAGGACATTGAGAGGCTGGAGCATGTCCAGAGAAGGGCAACAAAGCTGGTGAAGGGTCTAGAGCACAAGCCTTGTGATGAGAAGCTGAGGGACCTGGGGTTGTTCAGCCTGGAGAAAAGGAGGCTCGAGGAAGACAACCTCGCTCTTGACAACTCACTGCAAGGAAGCTGGAGCCACATGGGGGTTGGTCTCTTCTCCCAAGGAAGAGCTGATAGAACAAGAAGAAATGGCCTCAAGCTGCACCAAGGGATGTTTAGGTTGGAGATGAGGAAAAACTTATTTACTAAAAAGGTTGTTAAACCATGGACCAGGCTGCCCAGGGAGGTGGTGGCACCACCATCCCTAGAGGTATTTAAAAAACATGTAGATGAGGTGCAGAGGGAGATGGTTTAGTGGTGGACTTGGCAGTACTGGGTTAACAGCTGGACTTGATCTTACAGGTCTTCTCCAATCAAAATGATTCTATGATTCCCAAAGAGCCATAAAACCATCCACCTTCAAGCTAACACAGTCACAACATTGTGCCATCACATATATTTTGTTACAACCTCCACAGGTGAGAATTCATTCACCTCTTCACAGCCTGTATCTGAAGAAGTGTCCATGAGGGTTTTTTTGCCCCCCCTTTATTGTTAAAATGAGCAAGCTCAAGTTAGCCCCAGTTGACTGCACGTAAAACAACTCTGAGTAAGGAGTAATTCTGTTTAATGGTGCTGTCCCTGCACATCGCTCCTGGCTGCTGACTTCCTCAGGGCAACTGGGGCACAGAGACAAGATGCTTGTTACTGCACAAGAGATCCATATATGCATTTGAGTATATGTCCATATATGTGTGATCAAACTGCATTTTGTATATGTGAGCATATTTGACATCAGCAGTAATTTCCATTTATCAGGAAAACTCCACTAGACACCGATACTGCTTCAGTTCAGACAGACCCTTGTATTTGCCGAACAGCTTGCACAGGCACACAGAATGGTGAGGATTGGAAGGGACCTATGGAGATCATCTCACCCAACCCCCCTGACAAAGCAAGGTCACCCAGACCAGGGTGCCCAGGATCGCATTGTCCAGGCAGGTTTGGAATCTCTCCAGAGAAGGAGACTCCACAACCTCTCTGGGCAGCCTGGGCCGGTCTCTGGCACCCTCACAGCAAAGAAGTTTTGCCTCATGTTCAGACAGGATCTCCTGGGTTACAGTTTGTGCCCAATGCCCCTTGTCCTGTCAATGGACACCACTGACAAGAGTTTGACCCCATCCTCTTGACCCCCACCCTTTAGCTATTGATCAGCATTGATCAGATCCCATCTCAGTCTTCCCCAGGCTCAACAGCCCCAGAGCTCTCAGCCTTTCCTCAGTACAGAGATGCTGCAGACCCTCAGCATCTTTGTAGCCTCTGATGGGAGTCCCTCCAGTAGTTTCCCCTCTGTCTTGAACTGGGGAGCCCAGAACTGGACCCAATACTCTAGATGCAGCCTCACTAGGGCAGGGTGCATGGGAAGAAGAACCTACTTCAACCTGCTGGCCACACTTCATGCACTCCTGGAGACCACTGGCCTTCTAACAGGTCAACCTGCTTTCTAAGAGAGCAACCCCTCACCTGTACTGGTGATTGGGGTTATTCCTCCTCAGGTGCAAGACCCTACATTTGTCTCTATTAAACTTCATGAGGTTCCTCTCTGCTGCTGATTCACAACACAGCATCAACAATTTTTTATATTCCACATCCTTTTCCTGGTACCTGCCCTGAATTGCTGCTGCAGAGAGCTCCCAGCTGCTGAAGGCCCTCAGCTCAGCAGCAGAGAAGACAGCTCTGCATTCACCTACACCGTGTCTGCGCCTGGAAGGCGCTCTCTGCATCCATCACAGCAAGGTGGTGGCTCCCCCCCTGCTCCCCTAAATGATGAAAGGTTCATTTATTCAGGAACTGACTACAGTGAGCTCTAGCTTACCTGGGAAAGCTTCCCATTCACCACAGGCGAGTGGAGTTTTCAAGACATGAATGTCTGGTTTATGAACATCTGCACTCCATGAATGCTCAGAGTAAGAAATTTATAAATGCAAGGCTTGTGCACACGGGCAATACATCATATCTCTAAGGAAAGAAACATGAGATGTAGAACAGTACAAAAGCCTAAACCATCACCGCTCCAAGAGGCTACTACCTCATTTTTCAAAATTTCCAGTAGAATGTCCCTAACTACTCCCCTCTTATGACATCTCTCCAACATAGTCCCTCAGCATAAAGCCCAGTCCAAAACATCCTATTCCATGTGTGCCACAGATCTCCAAAATACAGACTACAGCCCCACGTTCTGCAAGCCTATCTCATGCTATGCCCAGTAACTAAACACAAGGCACAATGATCCTCAGGTGAAAGATGTGTAGTACAGGAAGAGCCATACCCTTAACAGACATCTGTATTATGCAGCCCCAAACCCTTCTTCAGCAGGATTAAGCTATATCACCATGCTAATCTGCCCAATGCCCCGCAAATGGTGTCATACTGACTTACCTAGCAAGACCTTCCCTGCAGTGCTGGGTCCAGCTCTGGAGTCCTCAGCACAGAAGAATCAGGGACCTGTTGGAGCAGGGCCAGAGGAGGCCACAGCAATGACCTGAGGGCTGGAACCCCTCTGCTGTGAGGCCAGGCTGAGAGAGTTGGGGTTGTTCGGCCTAGGAAAGAGAAGGCTTCAGGCAGACCTTATTGTGGCCTTTCAGAAAGATGGGGACAATCTTTTTAGCAGGGTCTGTTTTGACAGGACAAGGTGTGATGGTTTGAAACTAAAAGAGGGGAGATCTAAATTTGAGAAAAGGAAGAAATTTTTTCTGTTGAGGATGGTGAGACACTGACCCAGGTTGCTCAGAGAGGTAGTTGATGCCCCATCCCTGGCAAGGTTCCAGGTGCAATTGGACAGGGCTCTGAGCAACCTGCTCTAGTTAAAGACAGAATCATAGAATCATCTTGGTTGGAAGGGACCTTCAAGACTGTTGAGTCCAACCATTGACCCAGCACTGACAGGTCACCACTAAACCATGTCCCTCAGCACCATGTCTCCATAGTTTTTAAATTACTCCAGTGATGGGGACTCCACCACTACCCTGGGCAGCTTTGTGCAGTGCAAGTGCTCCTGCTCACTACAGGGAGGCTGGATGAGATGACCTTTAAAGGTACTTTTTAACGCAAAACATGCTATAATTCTATGATAATTCTATGATTTTATCTTACAGCCGTCCTCCAGATACTTATCAGGCAAGATTCTGTAAAAGCTGGATTTTGAAGGGAAGAGGGTGTGAAGATGAAAGCAAATTCCCTCCCTAGCATAGATGCCATGGGGCAGCAGTTCCTATGAGCTTCCTCATCTTTTTTTTTTTTTTTTTAGGCAATTACAAAGCTTTAGAAATGAGCAGCTGCCTTGGGGTGAGATGCAAAATGAGTGGCTCGATTCTGTGCCACACTCACAAAGAAACGTCTCTTGCAGCAGCAAGCCTGAAGATGAGCATGGGATCAAGAATTGCTATTTGGAATAGATAAATAAATAATCCCCAAAGATAGCAGCAGAGATAATGGCATTTTACTCAGCAGCTTTCATCCGCTATGAAAGTTGGGGGGAATACTCCACAAGCACATTACACACTGTTCAAAACTAGCACCAAAATTTACTCTTGTACCACCAGGCTCTCTCTAGAGGACATTGGAAAGCAGTCCTTTCCCTCCTGCCAAAGGATGAGGGCCAGGTAAAAGCTGTGCGAAAACCCAGTGCCATTAATCTGCTAAATCTATGACTGAGTGCCTACCCCATAGGAGTGATACAGTTAATTTCACAGCTTCGGAAGACAGCAACAAATTTCATGCCTTCTTGCTCTCCCCTCTTCCCCTGTAGCGCTGAAAAGATTCACCATTTTAAACCCACTTTTTGGTTGAAAACGAGATGGCCACAGCCCTGTAATGGGACAATAAATTTGTATCAGCCTTTAATCCAGTCCATTTCTAGTGGGTTTCCTTTATTATCATCTCAGCATCGAGTGTAAATTATAAGTTACAACAGAGATGCCAAGCATAACAACGAGCGTCTCAAGACTCGCCATCGCCAGTATCTACCCGCTTCCACAGCGCCGCTCGCCATCACGTAAGCAAAGGTCACATGTGTGAGTCCAGATAATGCCATCATCTTTCAGTTACACACATACAGGGAAAGCTTCTACCCATGGGCTCTCTCATGTGCTGCCTGCAGATGTGGGCCTTCTTCTGAGGCTGTCCAGAAGAGGGCAAGAGACCGTCAGCCAAAACTGGAGCATAACTGCTGCAAAAAAATAATCCTTGCCTTCAAGTCTGAGTAGGCAGAACCTAACAGTCCCAAAGTACCATCCACCAGAGACAGTGGCTTTAAAAAACTCCCTCCCTTGGATCAGCAGTTTGAGTTAACAGCTCCCTTTCATAGCCAGCCACAACACAGTTCCCCCACAACATTTTTCCTTAGTCCAACTACAAATGCCCCTTGAAGGCCAAGACTCACAAAAGCAGATAACAAATGCACATCCTTGTTACTCTAGGAGCTGATTCAATGCTACTTTAAGAAAATAAAATTCTGTGGGTTTTTGGTTTTTTTTTGTTTTGTTTTGTTTTGTTTTGTTTTTATTTTGAGTAGGTGGTATTGTGCCAATCTGAGCATGAGAGCAGAACTTGTTTTTTAATACCAGCAATGCAATTCTTTGGCATTAACAGGTTTGTATAACTAAAAAGATTTAGCCTGTTTGTATCATTGTGAACCAGAAGCTTTAGCATCTCTAGAAGTGGCTTAAACTTTTCCATAAAAGTCAATTTAAGACTGGTTCATACAAACTCTAAGGTGGACTTTATTCCACTTGTTCAATGCAAATCACTTAAGATGTGCTTGTAAACATGATTTGGTGGTTGGAGGTGGATTGGTATGACATTTTTGTGCAGACACAAACTCCCATGAATATGCTCACAGTTTGATCAACCCAGTCCAAATAGATCCGACACTCCACTGGTACATTAACCCATGCTGATGTTCTGGTTTCTTGATACTTCACATGATTACTTTGCAATGCAGCAGCCTCCCTGTCAGCCATACTGCATATTCAAGCCAGCACTGCGACGTACGTTCTTTCTTATAAGATTTTAACCATCTTTCATAGAATCTTTCTGGTTTGAGGAGACCTTTAAGATCATCAAGTCCAACTTTTAACCCAGCACTGCCAGGTCACCACTAAACCATGTCCCTCAGCACCACAGCTACACAGCTTTGAAACCCCTCCAGGGATAAGGACTCCAGCACTGCCCTGAGCAGCCTGGGACAGGCCTTGACAACCCTTTTGGGGTAGACGTTTTTCCTCATGTCCATCCAAAACCTCCCCTGATACAATTTAAGACCGTTTCCTCTTGTTCTATCACTTATTCCATGGGAGAACAGACTGACTCCCTCCATTTGGCCATATTTAGGCAATGATACATTGCATCTTTAATGCTTTGTTGATCAGGTAAAGCATTTAAGAGCTTTCAGTCCAGTTGGTCTGATTTTTAAGAACCCTTACCTTCACAGCCTCAATGCCTCTTCTCCATGAGCTGCTCTTGCTTCCACATCAATACATACAAAAACCCCAAACCAGTGAGAAAAAAACAGGTTTGTACCCCTCATTTCAAACAGCAAAATCTGAAATTCCCATAGAAAAGCTTAAATCTTTCAAAAGGTTTTAGATTTAAAAATCTGTTCAACTACTTCAGAAGGGGTGGGGGGAGAATATTAAGCTTTTATTAGAAAGGTTTGTATATTTGCAAAATAAAAAATAAAAAAAATAAACCACCACCAAAGCAAAAACCCTAAACTAAATCAAGAACCCACTCTGGTAAAAGGTCATATTGAGCTCTGCCAGTCTTAGAGGCTCCCCATAAGGAAAGACAAGTATTGTAGAGGGTTTTAGTTTTTTTAAAAAGATGAGATTTAGATTTAAAACCTTTTAAAAATACTAAATTTAGATTTTAAACATACAAACAGTCACCCTGCCTCCATCTATTTGTGTTCAAGGGTCTACCCCATCTCTTTATTTTTCCCCTACCCTTAGTTTAAAATTCCAGGACTGCAGCACCAAGAAGGTGCTTTTCTAATGAAAGAAAGGTAAAGAAACAGAAAATGGAAATAGATGCATTAAGAGATCATTGTCTGTTTAGTCTAACCTGCTGCAGTAGTACTCTGGGATCTGTCATAGATTCGATCCAAACTGCTCCACCTCAAGAGGACCAACCAACCCCACTGCAAGAGCACCTTGTTTTCCAGTTGATTACAACAGCACTAGAATAAGTACTGGGGCTTTACCACAAGGCAAAGGCATCCAAAAGGGTACCAGCCCCAACTAACTGCAGCACCTCATTCCACAGAGGCATCTGTCCCCTTGCCACTGCAGTTCACAGCCCAAAGTCCAAAAAACATAACCCAGCAGGAATTTTACTTTGCAGTAGAAGGTCAGGCTGAGCTGCAGCTGCTCCAGAGCTGCCTCAAACTGCACTTGCAGCAAATCTGGGGTGTGCAGCCACAGCACCAGCCCCTCTTGTCTCACCGTGAATAAACTCTACTCATGAGTCAAGAGCCCTTTTGCTGTGGATCACACTTTCTTGCTGGGGAATGAGATTGGACAGTCCTGCTTCATGTAGTTCCCTCATGGAGAAGCACAAGAAAGCAAAAGCCAAGGTCTACGTGGATACACAGCAGTTACATTAGCAATACACAACTGAAAACTACTGCTTCTCTACCTTTTCATTTCAACTGTGTGTGTGTATACATATACAAAAGAAGTTACTTCCAGAAAAGCCCATGCTCCAGGAACCTAATTTTAGGTAACAGTGCTTACAGAAAACTTTGTTATTTTACTGCTACAAACAGGAGGTTGGGGGGCCAGGGAAGTCCCCAAGAGTTGTCTTGAGGAGAAGGAAGAGAGGGTCTGAGCAGCTCTGGCAGATGAACATCTAGGTGGTATTTGACAGATTAACAGCTTTATGTTTGTCTCCCTATAAAAAGAGATTTTTTACTTTGCAGTAATTAAAGCTAAAGGAAAAATAAATAAATAAATAAGTCAGTGTTAATTACAGCAACTACTCTGAATAAAAACATCAAATGATAAATGGCAGAAAAATACAGTTGCTACAATCAGAACTGTGCTGATCTGAAATTGCTTGCTGCTTTTTATCTGTATTTCACACGTGCAGGACATATTTTCTGCAGTTCCTATTTGTAGAATATCCATCACCCATCTATTCATGAAGCCACCCAGTAAGGACTTACATGGTCTTGGAGACATATAACAGAAGATAGGAGCCTAAGTCAAGCTCAGCATTGCTATACAAGTATCCCTCTCCACCCAGCCAGCATCCTACTGCCTGGACCTTCACGGCAACATAAATACCTAAAGCTCTATCCTCCAACACACAAAAAATAACCCCAAAATAAAAGTCAAGCAGTAGGAAGCAAAGCTAGACTTCAAGACTATTAGGGGCAAGGGCACAAATTGAGCCGAGATGTTCTTTGTTTCCCTCCCGGTGGAGAGAAATATCCCCATTTGTGTAAATACAGCCTTAGTCAACAGGGTGACAAATCCGTACATAGATAAATGTCACATGCTGACGTCAGTGCCAGAGCAACCTAATCAAAGTACAGCCTTCGACTATTTTTAAACCTTAAAAAAAAAAGAAGTTAAAGTACTTTAAGTTATCATTAGAGCTTATCTTTAACAAAAAACAAGAAAACAAAGAAAACACACAAAAGAAACATCAAAACCAAACAAACACTAAAAATAAAACCAACAACAACAAAAAAAAGACAAAAACCACAGAAACACAACAAACACCTTTAAAAATTCTATTTACGGCTGTAAACCAAAGCTGCAGTATTTATTTATTTCTCTCTAGTACTGGCAGACATAAAAGAGAAGTGATACCCAACACCAAAACTAGGTGTTCCGCCCACTGTGTCACTGCACTAGAAAGCAGAAGATAAGGATTTGGAAAAGCACACGCATCAGATTGGCACCAGCGGTTGTATTGGAAATTTACCCAGACGGGTTAAAAATAACACCGTGAACATTCGTGGCCATGCTGAAGGTCGCTCTCGGCAGAGCTGCTGTTTTTATAGTATGAGCTCCTGGCGACATGTGACTCCTCGCTAGTGCCGAGTATTTCTGTCCCCAGAAAACACGCCGCACCGTCAGGTTCTCTCGGCTGAGGATTAAGGTTGCAGCGGCTGGATGCAACCAATGCGACAGTGCCACAGCAGAGAAACCCAGCCCAACACCTACGTGATTGACTTGTTTTCCTTCTTAAAACTAATCCTCCACTGTCTTGGGTTAGAAAAAGTCATTTCTCTCTACCAGCATACCCTGGCCAACATTCCCATTATGCATTTCCATGGTTTTAAGCCCCCTTACAGCAATATCCAGTTTCAATAACATGAGAGTCAGCACAGCATGAAAAGTGCTTACAATGAACAAGCTGCAGAGCTTCCCAATATTCTGTCCTTGCAGAGCACCAGCACACAGAGAAAATCATCATTACCTTCAGAAAGGTGCCTTTGTAAGTAAGCTGGCCAAACATCCGTGATAATTAACCTGAGGGGATGTTCTCCACGGTGTGCCTAGACACTCAGGCTGGGCTTGATGGCCTCTGTTTAGAACGGAAGCGATTCCAACCAGGAATGCTGCCTTCAGCTTTGGCTTCACTGCCATCTCAAGGACTTCACAGGTGCCGCTTCCTTGCAATGTAAATTTTTCTATAAATCATAGAATCGTTTTGGTTGGAAGAGACTGTCAAGATCATCAAGTCCAACCATTAACCCAAACACCACCAGCATGCTTCATGTGGGAGGAAAGAAAGTGACTTCAAGGATTAAATCTTCAGTTTCAGGCCAAGGACTCTCACACAGTTTCAGCATTACTAGAGACAATAGTGGAGCCAACTGGCCAAAGGACAGAGGACAAAAGGCCACCTATACAGAGTCACAATACAATCCACACTGCAAATCAGTATTTCAAGGTTTAATCTAAATACTCAGATCAGAATCAATTTACAAGAGGAAACAACAAAATGCCTTTTAACAGCCAAGTCACCATTCCTATCAGAACTTTTTCAGAGGATTTTATGTTTCTTTTCTTTGAGGAGCATGAGGAATACAGTTTTTTACATTCTTGGCCTCCTTTCCTTAATGTTAGCCACATTCCATACAAGCCATGCTCAGCACAGATTCAATATAGGATACAGCTTGGATATTTCTACAGGGTAACTGAAGCTGAAGTGAAACTACATAAAACCCTGAATTTGACTCTACCCTTCTCCCTAGCAGTCCAGGTACACTGCTCATCATCAAGGCCCATCACCACACGGTAGCAGTCTCATGCTCACCCACCCTCCAGCACCTTTCAGAGCAATAGCTACAAAAGCCTTGTGCCTCAAGACAAAGCCCTTGCTACTGGTTTTCCACAACTGGAAGAATCCACTATTTTGTTTTTAAGGGTGGCTTATTCACAAATATTCTCCATATGTGAGCTTCCACCCCTCCTCACTCAAACTTGCTGAAGTCATTACTGGATGTTAGTAGAGATGAGCAGTAACCACATACAATGAACCCAAGTCTTGGCAGGTGGTCCTTGCAAGCAGATCTGGAATGGAGGGGCTGCTATTTGTAATGGCTGGAGGCAAGTGTTCACACTGATCTCTTATCCTCATTCTTTTCTGACTTTTAAAGAAAGAAACTTGCTGCTTAAAAAGAGCAAGAATCTTTAATTCATTGCTAGCACACAACTGATGTAAGGGTTTCTTGAAGTTATTTGTACTTAACAGATAAATGAACATACCAGCTTCATGAAAGATTTGCAACTTATTATTCCTCAAAGACACAGAAAGTAAAGGCCTGTTTAGCATCTAAGGTACGTGATGCAGCAGCCACCGAGTAAAGAAGCTGCTGGTGAGAACAGGAAGATTTTTATTCAGTGGAATGTGAATTTCAGCCATAACACACTCACAGCCATCAGTGAAACAGCACACCGAGGAGAACCATAACTGAGCAGTGCCAAACCCGGCTGCAGGATGTAGCTGGAATACTGCTCCCACCAAAAAACTGCATCTCCAGCCCCTGTGCCCTCTTCCCATGTTCTAACTCCAAGAGCAAGGTACTACTGGTTCCTGAACTGAACCAGACAGAGTGATACAGAAGGGAAGGGGAAAAAAAAATAAATAAATAAAATGACCAACAAACCCAGGAGGTTAAAAGAACAAGAGAAGGAAAGAGGAAAATTAAAGTCAGGTACCACTCAATGAGATCATATATGTGCCTTGACTTGTGAAGATGCATACAAACGTGTATACATCTCCCTCTCTCAAACAAGGGATTGCCTAATTTAATGGAGGACAGCAGAGATAAACCTCATGGATTAACTAGCAGTGGAAGAATCCACTTCCCCAACAGAAAGGATCAATGATTATCCATTTCCCCCTTTTATCCTCCTAGTCACACAGCAAATTTGAGAAAATGAGCTAACCGCAGCTCCCATCTGCTCTCCTCCCAGATGTTTCTCCAGCTAAAGAATCCACAGTGGCAGAGTCTGCACCAAGCCCGTTTTGATAGGATTTTCTTACAAAACTTAAGCTAAGTAAAGCAGCTTCACTTTGAATGATAAATTTAGCGCAAGTCTGCAGCTTGCCTATACAACCAACCAAGCCAGACCTGCAGAGGTGGTCTCTGGGGACTAAGCAGTTTCGTGCAGCGCATTTTAAATTGGAAATACGCTAGCTCTCAGATCTGAAGTAGCACACAGACCTTAATTACATGAAAGAACACAAGGTCAGAATAACAAAGTCTTTAAGCCATGCTGAGAGCTCTGAAGTCCCCTGCAGCACTTTCCCACCCCCCCCCACCCCAACAAATAAAACACCGTATTCAGGGAGGGGGGAAAGGAATACAAAGTCCATTTACTGTAATACAGATTTTAAAAAATTGTAATTGCTCTGCCTTGACATCTGTTTTTTATTTCGCTTCCATTATACCAGATTACATAACAAACAGATGATGCACTGGAGCTCCAGAGCTCTTCTGCAAGTCTTGTGCAGATTTGGTGTTTACATTCTTGTTCATAAAAATTTAAGCTATGCCCCACACAGAGGCATGTTGGAAGCACACAAAGGCAAAGACAAATGATCAGTTTTCAAAGGGAAAAAAAAACCTAGGACTAATGGGGGGGAGGGAGGGTGGAGGTGTTTAAATCCATATAGAAAATACTCCATTTCACAATCCAGTTCAGAAATTGAATCTGTATCTAACAGCACCGGCAGCTGTGCCAGAAAAGCTTATAACAACAAGCCACAGGGAACACACAGTTTACAAACGGGTGAAACAGTTTGGTAAGCAAGTGCCAGATTTAATGATGCAAACACAAATTCCACTCTTCCCTGCGTACATTAATGTTATCTAAGGAAATGCAAGTCCGCAGCGCTCGTGTCACCTCTCCATCTTCTAATTTGGGTCTGTAAAATTATCCTTTTTTTTTCCAAGACAGTGGTAATTCTAAGTTATTCTGCTGTTGTGGAGATTCACAATTTTAATCATATATGGGAAACGTGTAACTTTCAAATCTACTTCGCTGACCTGGTCCCTAGACAGACATGATAAACTTTCTTCTGACTCAACAGCACATCCTTCCTTTGCTGCAATTCAGGAAGTAGTGCAGTTGTTCTAATGCTGATTCAGCTGCACACGGGTGATCCTCACATGCCAGTGAGGTTTCAGTCTATCCCTATTATGCAAAACCTGTGGCATACCTTCTCAGAATAGATTCTGGATTTTTTTCCCCAGAGTCTTCCCCCCATGTGCTTCCATCCTCAGCACTGCAAGTTGCAACAGAATAGTTGCATCGGAGTGTTCTGCATTTGAGAAACAGGGTGACAGAGGGTGACAGAGCCCTGGAACAGACTGCCCAGAGAGGTTGTGGAGTCTCCTTCTCTGGAAAAATTTCAGACCCAACCTGCTCTGGATGACCCTGCTTTAGCAAGATGGTTGGACAAGATGATTCCCAGAGGTCCCTTCAAACCTCCACCATTCTGTGATCCTGCAATAGGTCATAACAATGCAGCTGTGGAGTTACAGTAATGTACAATTCCACCTTCAAAGCTTCTAAACAATGTGCTCAAAACTGCAATTTTATCTCCAGTCATCAGCTCAAATGAATCCCCCCCAAAACACAGCACATAGGAATGATCACCCCCAAGAGCTGCAAAATTACACAGCTTGTGATGATCTTGTGCTGCTTCTTACAGGACACTCAGGTTTTATCTGGAACAATTATGAATTATTTATAAATCCCATATTCACAGAAAACTGCATGCACAACGTATTTTCCAGAGTAAGAACATGCATCAAATGACCGCAAACTTTAAGTTACCTACCAGCCAAGCTTCCTACTGGACATTTGTCAGCTTGGCCTTATTTACCTGTGCTTTTAGACATGTTTATGTCCTGCAAAGTGCAGGTGAAACATCTGTGCCAGCAAAAGCATCCAGGTTATTAAGCGCCATAATGGCAAAATTATTTACTCATCTAATCTATTATATTTCTCTATACTCATCTTGGGTTCACTGCTTTGTCTCTTATCAGCCCTGAACATCTCTTATGGCTTGCTACGAGGCAGGACACCGGGTAGATGTGCTTTCAACCTCCTCAAGCACAACACACTCTAGGATTGGATTTATAGCTTCAGTAAAGACCAACAATTCCAACAGGGGACCTTCCCGATTTTAGCCTGCAGCAGCCTCATCATCACAAAATATTTTTAAAAGAAGCAAACATGAGATTCACTCTATAGGACAAAAATCTAAGATATGGAGTAACAATTGCTATGATATGAGGGTGCACATTTTGTCCTGTAAGGGAACCAATAGATCTTATACGGAGAAAAGGAGGCCTAATGCACAGCACAGACGACATACATCCAAACATAAACTCTTATCAGGTACAACCACTTTTTAGAACTAATTATAATTTCTCTCCACACAAGTCCACCCACAGGAAATTTTGCAGGATGTACATCCCTTTGATACCTAAAGATTTTAGTGAATGACGTTGCAAGCAACTCCTCTTTCATACACCCAACTAAAAGGACTTCCAGCAAAAGTGATGACTGAGTCCTTTGCACACAACTATATAGAAATAGCATCAGCACCAGTGTGGGTGGCAGGACTAGGGCAGAGATCATACCCCTGGACTCTGCACTGGGGAGGCCGCAAATCGAATCCTGGAGTGAGGGGCCCAAAACTGAACCCGAGTAGGATACCTACACACACACCCACCCACCCCCTCCCCCAGGGGCTGGAGTGTGTCCACAGAAGAGCAATGAAGCTGATGAAGGATCTGGAGCACAAGTCTTGTGAGGAACAGAGGAGGGAACAGGAATTGTTCATCCTGGAGCAAAGGAGGCTCAGGGGAGACCTTCTCGCTCTCAACAGCTCCCTGAAAGCAGGTTGGAGACAGGTGGGATCTGTCTCTTCTCTCAAGGACCACACAATAGGACAAGAGGAAATGGCCTCAAGTTGCACCAGGGGAGGTTTAGGTTGAACATGAGGAAAAATGTCTACCCCAAAAGGGTTGTCAAGGCCTGTCCCAGGCTGCTCAGGGCAGTGGTGGCATCCCCATCCCTGCAGGGGTTTCAAAGCTGTGAAGATGTGGTGCTGAGGGACATGGTTTAGTGATGACCTGGCAGTGCTGGGTTAATGGTTGGACTTGATCTTAAAAGGGTTTTCCAACAAAAGTGTTTATATGCTTCTACAGCCAGGCTTGCAGGCATCTAACACTGCTTTTAAAAGAAGTGGAAGAAATCTCATTTTTAATCATAAGAACTGACAAAAAGTTTCTGATAAGATTTTCTGTGCCCTGTCTCTACCAAAACAGCTTACAATATCTTCAGGCCCTAAAAGCTGACAGGTAGCCCCAACCAAAGCTGTAAGAGCCAGAATAAGATCCCTGTACTTTGTTTGGAAATGCCTGCCAAGACTCCCTGCAGACAGGACCTCTCCAAGTAGGGGGTGAGTGACATTTAAGCTGGAGCCAAATATGAAAACAACAAAAGCACTGATGGATATCATCTTAATGCTTTCTAATTTCCAAAAGGACACTTATTTGTTTCTCTATTCACCTTCTTCTAACATAAATCTGCACACATTTACATTTTGTGCTGTGCAGATGGTATCAGAAACACTGAAGGCATTAAGTCACAGGCAGCATTTTGGAAAAACACTCCAAAGTACCATCATTTTCAAGAAGCCTCAGGTACTACAGGTACCTGCTGTCAGCCTGGCAAACAAAAGCAAAAAGGATATTTTGCCAGTGAAACACAAATCATGTCTGGTCACATCTTAAAAGGTTTATTAGTAAGCACCTAGCAAGCAATTAATAGCATTAATCTTGGAACAAAGAGACGGTAGTATTAGGTGTATTCAACTTCTCACCATTAAGGTACTTTTTCTCTTTGAATGTTTCCCCACTGGACTAGCAAGCCCAGGAAGAACTACTCAAAGCAGCAGCTTAGGGAAAGGAAGATAGGAAAAGGGGGAAAAAAAATAGAGGGGAAAAAACCCCAAACAACAACAAAGCAGTGTCAGCTCCCATTACAAAACACCAACTTCGGGAAGGTAGAATTTGTAACTGGGGTAAAAATCTGCCCTTGGACTAGAAAAAAGTTAAAAACCAATTCCCAACACCTTGTGTCATCAAGGAAAGCTGTACTTACAGCAGACACTATTTTGGATGCAAACCCCACAATGGATCCATCTTTCCTTTCTCTGAAACATTCACACCAAAGACAGACACAGGCAACGTGCTCCCAGAGGAAACCATTACATTGGCAAGAAGGCAACCACATGATACCCAAAAGGAAAAACAGCTTTACATTTCAGCATGTACAAACTAACACCAAATTTGACTCGCTTCAATTATCACAGAATGGTAGGGGCTGGAAGAGAGATCTCTTGAGATCATCTTGTTCAACCCCAGGGTCCAGCAGGGTCACCCAGAGCAGGCTGCCCAGGATTGCATCAAGGCACATTTGGAATCTTTCCAGAGGAGACTTCACAACCTCTCTGGGCAGCCTGAGCCAGGCTCTGGAACCCTCACAGGAAAGAAATTTTCCCTCATGTTCAGGTAGAACCTCCAAGGTTCCAGTGTGTGCCCATTACCCCTTGTCCTTTTGCTGGGCACCACTGACAAGAGTCTGGCCCCATACTCTTGACCCTTTAGCTACTGATGAGCGCTGATCAGATCCCATCTCCGCCTTCTCCAGGCTAAACAACCCGAAGTCTCTCAGACTTTCCTTGGCACAGAGGTCAGTCCCCTCAGCATCTTCACAGCCTCTGCTGGACTCTCTCCAGTAGTTCTTTGCCTCTCAAATTGGGGAACCCAGAACTAGGCACAAAACTCCAGATGTGGCCTCACCAGGGCAGAGTAGAGGGGAAGGAGAACCTCCTTTGACCTGCTGGTCATACTCTTCTGAATGCACCCCAGGACACCACAGGCCTTCTTGGCCACAAGGGCACATGGTTAGCTCATGGTGAACTTGTTCCCCAGGACTCCCAGGTCCTTCTCTGCAGAGCTGATTTCCAGCAGGTTAGCCCCTCACCTGTACTGGTGCAAGGGGCTATTCCTCCCCAGGTACAGGACCCTACACTTGCCCTTGTTAAACGTAATGAGGTTCACCTCTACCCAACTCTCCAGACTATCCAGGTCTCACTGAATGGCAACACAGCTCTGGTGTATCAGTCACTCCTCCCAGTTCTGTATCATCAACCAACTGGCTTAGGGTCCACTGTCCCCTCATCCAGATCACTGCTGAATATGTTGAACAAGACTGGACTGAGCACTGACCCCTGGGGACCACCCTGAGGTACAGGCCTCCAACTAGACCCTGAGCCACTGACCACATCCTTCAGCTGAACACCTGCTTGCACTACTTTAGTTCACTCCCAGTGTGAGACTGTGCCTACATCATCTCCTAGCCCATGCTGACAAGATGTTTACAGTTGGTGAAGAAGTTCAAAGCAGTGAATTGTTCTTTCAATACCTCCTCCTGCTGATAAGGGCACGGGGTGGGGTGAAAAAACAGCCAGCAAAGGGGTCCTCTCCAAAACATGAGCACATAGCCCCGGGCATAACAAGTCATTTTACACTTCCCAGCATTCTTATTCAGAGCAGCACACAACGGTGTGAGAAATGGGGCTATGTGGCCCTGATTTTTTTTTGGAGGCCAAGATGGGAAAGCTGCTTCTTCAGCACCAACTTTTTAAGTGCTTATTCATTCCTGCTTGACATCTGTAAGCAAACTACTCTTCCATTCACTGCAGCCTGGCAGAATGCAAAGGAGTAGTGCAGAAGCCTTCACTTTTACTATTAAAAATGATGCTATTTTTGCCTTTAAGCCTCCAATATCGCAAATCACATCTCTTTCATGTGCATCATCTCCAGCTCCCTCCACTCAGCTATTGTGTCTTCCAGAGCTGTAGGTGTTTTCCTCCCGTAGCTTTACCTGCTGAGAGCAGCTGGGAGCAGAGTTGTGACATCTGGCTGCTCTGCTCTGGTGCAGCAGCATTGCAAAGAGTTGCATGTGTGAGGCTCTGCACAACAGCTCTATTTATAGGGCATCTCAATTAATAAAGAGCTGCACATGGCCAGCAAACCACAGCTGACAACAAAGATATCCCAAGGACTGCCCAATTTGTGCTTAACTCCCCAAGCTTTCCACTGGAACATCACCTTTCAACACCAGAGAACCAACCACCACAGCTGTTCTCCATCACACAACATCAGGCACCCGAAGCAACGCGGTGCATGTTGCATTTCTTGCCCTCTCATTCATTTCCACCAGCAATAAGTTTTCAGTTTTGCTCAAATGCCAGACAAAACATCTTTAAGCTGCCAGCATGCTTCTCTGCTGGCACAGCTGAGGGCAACTCAGCAAAGGTCAGTGGTTTGACGAATCTGCACTACGTATCAGGAAGCCCTACAAGCATGTGATGCTTGGAATGAGAGACTGATCTACAATTAGATGTTCCAGTGTTTGCTATCCTGGAAAGAAGTCCACGGGCTGGAGCCGAAATAAAAAAATCTGGAGACCAGCAAGGATGCATGCAGCCCAAAATTCACTGACAGAGGCAGAGCTGCCTGCTTCAGGCGTGCTTTACAGCCTTTCAGCTCAAATACTTCCGATGGCATCTAACAGACAAACTGGTTTATGTAGATGCTCCAAGTCAGAAATTTTCTAATTAAAGGAATCAGCGGGCAATTGGTAAAAACATCCAGCAGGCTCTGCTGGTTTCAGTTTGGGAGAAGGAGGGAAGAGAAACACCCCAGTCTGAGTCCCCCCCCCGCCCTACATCTTCCCAGTGCACAAAGGTCTCTGCTGTACAGCAGAATTACTAACTCTGAAGCAGCAAAGGGGTACATAAAGGTGATCTGTGTTGATGAAGCACCTAAAATTTGCCAATACAAAGGATAAATTAACAAATCAGGATGTTAACAACTTGCAAATGTGACAAAAGCAGTCAGGCTCACAGACAGAAAGAAAATGCAGTGAAACAGTTTAAAAAAATATAGTATTAAGAATAATGAGTATTTTGCCTCTTTCAAAATAAGAGCCAGTTACAATCTCAATGACAACAGTTTCTAAACACTGCCCAATTCTTAGAGCAAAATAATTCCAGTTTAAGATATTGGGTGGAAAAAGACCCTTCATAGTTCAAAAGAAATAGTTCCCTACTTGTTTCTTGCAAGAGAAAAGAGGAGTTTCTAGCACAAAAGTAATCTTTCAACTCATAGCTTCAACACATTGTTTCACCTCCTAAAGCCACAAAATTATTAGTCTCTCTTAACTACAAGCACAATTATTTTAGTATAAAAACAAGCTCCTTCTGGAAAGCTCCATAAGTTTCAGGACCTCAAAAAGCAAAACTAAACTCCACAACCATGTTCCTCTGTGCCACCCCTGCTCCCAGCTCTCCTGCCACAGGAGAGAGGGAGACCTCATCCCATCACACACTGGAGAACTCCGACCCCGGCGACTGGCAGCTCCTGAACCAGCCTCTCCCAAGCAAAGCATCTTCAACAGTAAAATACAAACCAAAATAAGCAGGTAAACAAGGAATTTTAGAGCCCATATGATGCTATTTTAAAATTTCTTACTGCAGCCTTCCAGTACCTGAAAGGGGGCTACAAGACAGCTGGGGAGGGACTTTTGACAAGGGCTTGTAGTGATAGGACCAGGGGCAATGGCTTCAAACCAGAAGGGGGGAGATTGAGATTAGAAATGAGGAAGAAGTTCTTCACCCTGAGGGTGATGAGACACTGGCACAGGTTGCCTAGGAAAGCTGTGGATGCTCCATCCCTGGATGTGTTCAAGGCCAGGTTGGATGGGGCTTTGAGC
>JANHGN010175471.1:0-30804 GCA_024605025.1 Megaceryle maxima | reverse complement strand
TGCCATGATTTTGCAAAAATAATGGAGAGTGGTAGGGCAACGACATCAGCCAGTTCACTCAGCACTCTTGGGTGCATTTCATCAGGGCCCATGGACTTATGTACATTCAACTTATGTAACTGGTCCTTCGCCCAGTCTTCATTGACCAGTGGAGAGTCAATTTCTCCAAGATGCTGAAATAACTCGCTGTGTGGCAAGAAGAGCCAGGGTATGCCTAGAAGAAATTATAATGCAACTGCTGGAGAAAGTTCTGAGAAGTGACCATGGAAGGGGTCCTACCTTATCTTAGTCTGACCCTACATCTTGATAACAACAAACAGATAAAGGCAACGACCCCTTATATTGCCAGTAATGTACGTCTACGCTTTGGATCAGGAAGACTGTAATTTTTATACACAAAGGATAAACAATCGTTAGATATTTTAAGGTTACCTTGTTTTGTTGGAAGGCCTCACTAAATATTCTTCCACAAGAAACCCTGAAAGATTATACAAAATATGTCCTTTCTTATTCTTCAGATAGGGAACAGAGGTATTGAAACTTGGACACATCTGAAAAACAGTGTACATAAAATAAGTAAAGCACACTTAAAAATCAATTGCACTACATTTAGTCATATTTTTGAATTTTTACATAGAATCTGCAGCATTGCTTTTCAACTGGATTTGCCTTTCTCAGCTTTGATACATTTTCAATAAAATATGCATGGTTTTGCGGTTATATGGCATCTCAAATAATTTTGTAACCTACATATTAGAACCACCTTTGATTTCTCTTGCAACCCTGTCAGTCAGTTTCATTTTGAATACATCAGAACTTGTATGTAAGTTTAGAAAGGTTTACAACAATGAGAAAGGCAAGACTGCTATTCACTTGTGCCTGAGAAGAAACATAAGAAAGTCACCAGATGAATATGAGATAAGATCAAAATTCTAATTGATCTCTTTCTCCAGCCCTTCAAAAAGAAGTCAAGTTATTAGGTGTAATATAAACACTTTTACATACCTAAATATAAAATGACATACCTCTTCTTCAGCTACACATCCACATGAATCTTGGGGTGATGTAGATTCCAGCTGCCAACATGAATTATTTTTTCTAATAGAAATAAACATACCAATAAGAACAACTATTAAATGAAAAGGAATATATTATGTAACAGAAGAAATACACAGAGTAATAAGTAGATCTGGCATCTTGAATAACTTCTTAGCATTTTATCATAGTGGTAGCTATGTCTAAAGATATACTAATTTTACTCATTTAATTCAAAGTGGATTCACTAAAAACATGCATATATGTAAAGCACCATTTGAGTTGCATGCTTTGTATTTGCAGCCAGTAAGAAAGTAAAGCAAGGTCACCACCACTCTGCATTCCTAAGTTTGAAAATCTGGCATGCTTCTTAACAAATATTGTAAATGTTATCTAACCTTCATTCATATGGACATCAAACTTAATCAAAATCCTCCTGAAGTTATTCAGATTGCTGTCACTGACTTTTAAGGGAGTTGGATCAACCTTTAACAATGAAGCCTATTTATGTACTTTACCTGGATACATCCCCTTCATCAGAAGAGATTTGTCATTAAACTCATGCGTCCAATAACATGACACAGAAAAAAAATTACAGAATTTACAATATTTACAATTAAGAAAATAGTTACATTATTTACAGTTACCCTTGTTTTGAATACATGCATGTGTGGTCCCAATCAGAGAAATATCTCAGTAGAACCTGAGAAAAGTTTTCCAGTTTATTATCTTCAGTGCTGTCCAAAGAGGGCCACAGAAGGGGAAAAAATTAAAAAGTAATTAAAAAAAAAAAAAACAAACAAAAACCATCAGAAAACACACACAAAAACAAACAAACAAAACCACAAACATGTTAATATGTCTAGTTCTAATAACTTTCAGGCTCAAGATCCTACCTATTTACCAAGAAATTATAAAACTATAAAAATCATGCATAGGAAATTCCATACAATTATGGCTAAAGAAATCTCACTATCTCCCCATGGCCATCTTTCACTTTGTAAACATGCATTCCTAACAGTTAGCATGGTCTTATGTTTCATTTATAAATTCCAACAGAATCATGTTATGTTTATGAAGATAGCTGGATATTTGCCCAGTAGAGAAACTGGTCTGTAAAGCTAGGCTATAGATACTGTACATTATAAATAAAACTAATTTGCTCTAAAGCTGAACATATAGACTCTAGAGGTTGAGTAAGAAGTGCACTAGACTTTGTTAATACTGTGTGACATTTTCAAACCTGGGAATTATTTTGAGAAAACTGCTTCAGATCTAAACAATTCATTCAAATGAAGCATGTAAAAGGCCTGTTTAAATACACTTGTGCTTTACATATAAATGGCCATAGCTGGTATTGTAACAGATTACCCAGTTCAAACCGCTCCACAGCCTTTGCCCTTTCCTAGAGAAAATCCTTTGCACAATGCTTTTCTAATTTTACCTCCCCTTCATAATAAGCTATGAAAAAGTACTAAATAGCTGAAAAATAAACATCTGTTGTAACTCATTATTCTTCTCAGAATACAAATAGTCTTTAAAATATGAGAACTCAAGTATAAAGGTCCAAGAACTCTGAATATCAATGATAATGGATGAGACCTTTACCTAAAGAAGGATTCTGCATTGTCATACAGTCTCGGTGTCAGCTTGAGAGAAGGATATTCAACTGCCAGTGGCTTCACATTAAACAAAGCCATTGCTAGTGCAACAAAGAGGACAGGCAGCAGCACATTTGACAGACTTCCTCTCCAGTCTCGCCTAGTGTGATGAAACCTCTTCATCAGAAGGGCAACAATCTGTGTGAGAACAAGATGGGCTCCATGCACACTCAATGCCCCTGTGAGTGAGATATCTGAGACAAAAAAAAAACCCCAAACCAAAAAACAAAGTAAGTCTTGACAAACAAGTGAAATCAGATTAAACTTTTAATAATTTAAATTTTTTATTTAATAAAATTTAGAAAAGAAATGTAGGCACTTTTTCAAATATAGAACATAACAGCCTTTTTGATAGTAAAAAGTGAAACTATATAAACCTACAATGTTCTCCTGGATGGAATATTATAACTTCCCCTCCCCCCCCCCGCCCCATGCTCGTATAACTAAATAGTTCTTCCGACAAGGGAAAACAGATATTCAGCTAAAATATTATCTCTGTAGTTCCCTATACACAGCTAAAGGAGCACTGAATACCTTTTCTCCCATGGTCCTCACACTTGTACAACTATTCCTCGTGTGTTGCCACCTTTGCTCCTAGACAAACTACTGTGACAAACATGGCCTGTATTAACACTGAGGTCTTGACTTCGGTCACCACCTTGACTGAAATCAGTGACAGCTTTTCCATAGGGATTTCAGTGGGACATCTTCAGAGTATGTAATAGAGCTTCCTAGATGCTACAGATGTGGACTCTCATAAAAGCATTCCCTTAATTTCTTTACTCATAGAGGATTGATAAATTTTTCTAATGTGTTAGTCACAGAATCACAGAATAATTGTGGTTGGAAAGGACCTTGTAGATCACAGAGTCCAACCATACCTACAAGAATAAAGAACACCTAAATACCTGAACACTAAAAGGAAACAACACCAAAAACCAACACACAAGCCCCCTACATGCGTTCTCCTAGAGCATGTCGTGAAGCACCATGTTTCTTCAACTCATTTCTTAAATACCTCCAGGGATGATGACTCAACCACCTCCCTGGGCAGGATGTTCCAGTGCCTCAACACTCTGTAAAGAATTTCTTCCTAATATCTAATCTAAACCTCCCTTGCTGCAACTTCAGACCATAAACTTCAGACCATAGTCATTGCTGTTTTCATAATACCAGCTCATGGGCTGTCTCTCACTTGGGATTGTGTCCACAGCTTATTAGCATCTCACCAATCAGACATTTTCCAGACTTTCCCTTAATTTCATTTTATTGTTCTTTGTTGAACATTTTTGAATCATACCAATCATTTTGCCTCCATTTTAGACCCTAATGCCTTCTAGGTATGTGCAGGCTATCACCAGCTTCTTCTAATTATGGCCTTGCCAGACTGAATGTACTTCATCCTCTTTTCTTCCTTAGAGCACACCAGTGTCTCGTAGATTTACTACCACAGGTATTTGCACTGTAGCAAGACTGAATAACCTGTTTATCATAGCGCTCAAAGACATACTATGATTCCTTCTGATTTGTCTCTTACTACCTTTTCTTCTATGTAGGGACCACTCTATGCAGCATTTCCATGGTAAATTTTAACTACCACTTGTATGGGAGCTTTCACATAAACTCAAATTATTTGTACTTCACTTAGCACTGTGGGTTTTTTCTGGTTTAGTAGAACATTAATCCCAGAAGAAAATGCCATGGGACAAATGGGTGGAAACCATTTGGACACCAGCTGGAACATGGGAAATTTTGACAATGTATCAGGAAAACAAATTCACAGTGAGGGTGACAACCAAAACTCAACACCAGACTAGACAAGGCACTGAGTAACCTGCCCTTACTTGACCCACTCTTCCAACCTTAATATTCTCCAATTCTATCAGATTCCAATTAACTTTAATTTTGGTTTTATTTCTGGGGGAAAAAAGAAGTATTTATTTTTTTCATTCTGCAACTGAATAGCATTTCGTTTTTTCCCTCAGAAAATCACATAGAAGAGAAATTATGTCTTTAAGCAGCTCTAATCACAGCCATATATTGCTAATTTGACAGCTAACACTAATGGGATTTAGCATTTTTTTATCTCTATGGAGAGAAAAAGTAGTTACAAAATTCAGATCCAGGTTCAGTGTTCAAGTGCCCCAATCAAGTATGGTTACATTCTGAGTTTGGAAACTATTTTTTCTATAAATTAGACTAGTAGGAGAAGACAATCTTAGTCAAAGGAAAAAAAAATAACAAAAAACTAATGCAAACTTCTTATGAATGTGTTAAGCTCTTTGAATTATTACGGCAAGACTTTCAATAGTTGACTCAATACAGAAATTAACACACTTGGAAGCAGAACAATTTTAAAGGGGATGACTATTTCTAGAATAAAACAGATCATGTAAGTATTTCCAGGTGAGAATCCCTGAAATTGTAAAAAATACCATCTTGTTTTATCAAAGTGGTGAAATGCCATAAAAGGAGCATAGAATGAGACATTTGCTATTCTCCCACCTGTTCATAGGCTATAAGCATGAAATGTGAGTCATAGATGTTGCAAAATATTTGCCCCTTTGAATCTCAGAGGGGGCTTTGCTGGTTACTTTCTGGGGGATGAAAGGAAAATCAAAGCTGACATTCATTCTTCCCCCCCCTAAAAAACAGTGCAGACAGAAGTGCTAATGAATTAATTCAGATGGCAATCAGAAGAGAAGTTGCCATCCCGAAAGAAAATATTTGTCCATATTGTCCAATAGCTTTACTCAATATTTGTAATGCTGGCCAGCCAAGATACATCATAAGAGGATGTAATAAACCATTATATTGAAAGTATATGTTTGCCTCGGGCTTTTATTTTTAAAATTGTCTTTTAAAAAAATATTTATGCTTATTATTTAAAATTCTCATTGAGAAAGAAGTTAAATATCTTTGTAAATCATCTTAAATTTCAATATTTGTGACCTTGAATTCTGTCATTCCTTTGTGTTTCAGGTAAACCCCAAAATTCTTCACCCGTTTTGCAATGATTCTGTTTGATGGTACTGGATATGCTCTTAAATCTTGCTTGTGGAGGCAGGTTATAAATATTTCCAATCTATCTTCTGCATAAATAAACTTAACCTTTCAGTCTCCTCTTAAAAAAAATTTTATAATCTTAATCCACCTCCCCACTTGCCTCAAGTCCTCTTATATTACTATTTTATCAGTCTCAAGATACATGTTCTACACAGCTTCCTATCAGATGTGGAAACACTATTGATTTATACAGTAGCATTATGTATTCTTGTACTGATCCACCTGTCTTCTGCACCATACTATTTTGTCTGACTGTAGCCACACTGTGAAAAGTAGCCTGCATTGGGTTTTCCATAATTAACAAAATATGGCTTTCAAGATTCCCAAGGTATTAAATCACTAAAAAAAAAAAAAAGGGGGCTAAATACTATTCCTGTGTACACTTGACATTTAGCCTTCATGTTTCTTAATGCTTTAATTTAATTTTCTTTTAACTAGAACCTAGAGAACTAACTTTTGATTCATGAAGCTTGTAAGTACTTCACCACCTATATTTGGAATGCATGGCAGGAGGCAAAAAAGGATCACACATTTATGGGAAAACACTTTCTTATTACCACTGATAATCAACAAGACCAGCTGACCTCTCTGTTATGAAGTCAATTTTTATGCAGAAAGCTTATGAAAATATTCTCATTAATAATTTATATAATAAAATCTAAAATCTGACCCAGCTGTTAGAAGCTTTCTTGCTTGACTTGCAATTGCAATTATCTTCAAGAAACACAATTATGTTCACAATTAAGTTGTACTACCCACTTCATCCAGACTCTTCTTTGTATTACAGAAAAGATTTCTTCCACTTTCCAATTCATACATTTAATATCAGGTACAGAGAAACAGAATTAATCCTAAAATTCGAGAATGAAGGTTTTGGAAATCCCTACCTATGAACTGCTCTAGAATTAGGAGTAGAACAAAATGTTGTAAGAGTCTCTAACTGGATATAAATGGATGTCATCTTCCCTTTCTGTGCTTCTAGAAAATAATGTAATTCTAAACTTTTTTTCATGGCTCAATAAAATAAGGAAAAAAAACTGGACTATGCAATGGCTACATTAAAAGCCAGGAGTAGCCATTTCCAATTCTTCTTCTGTCATTTTGGCATTTAGACAAGCATTTAGAGGAGGTCCAGATTTTGAAAAGATAATCCCGGAACTGAAACACTCTGGCAAAACAGTTGAACAAGCTCACATGAAACTGGTTGGATTCGGAAGCAGTATGTATTTATTAGCTTATCAGGAGTTCTGTGCCAACAGGTAGTTCTAGACTAAGCTAGTGATCAGACATCATTTCACCATATGCCACCCTGGCATAGGGTCAGTGCTAGCTCACCGACCTGTGCACAGCATTCCATTAGAAGTCATAAACATCTCCATCTTCTTACATATTTGTTTACTCATTATAAATATAATCATAATGCTGAATTTGTTTCCAGAAGGATTTTGAGCACTGATTTTCATGTAAGGCATTTGAATAAAAGGGATTTTGTCAGTATGAGGTATAAAGGGAATGTTTCTAGTCTGTGTTTCATACTATGATTATTCTTACTTATATGTAATAGGGCCATGAGCTCTCTCCCTGCAGAGCTGGTCAGAGAAAAATATATATTTGGGGGGAAATTTCAACCCAAAAAACTGTTCCTAGAAAATCTACCAGCAAACTTGTAGTCTCTTTAAGCTCCTTATTTTTGCATTTCTCAGAGAAATGGGTATGAACAAAAGTTAATTTGTAGACAAGAAGCCTAGGAAAAGAATGGTGAAACTTTGTTCAAACTAGCCATCCTTTATTTAGAAGAAATAAATTCTGAAGTCAGGCCTAAACACAGCAGCTATGATCTACCCACAACAATATGTAGAAGGCTGAAGAACTGGTAGGGCACCATTATACCTAAATCTCTTACAGGCAGGAACAATTTACAATACCCTCACTCAGATGGTTGAAGAGAAGATATATCTGTCCTTCACCGGCTAAACAAAAGACACAGCAATGTAAAGTGCTTTTGTCCAGAAGGAAAAGTGTAAAACATGAAGAAATTGGAGGACAACAAGCTTTCATACATGAAATAATTTTCTTTAGTGTTTCTTGGCGCACTGTTATCTTTGATAAGAGTGACAGACGTGCATCCAAGCAATAGCGTTTGATCCTGGACATCGCTGTTTGCATCCAGGATTTTCATTCA
The DNA here is from genome assembly GCA_024605025.1 of Megaceryle maxima. Lineage (NCBI taxonomy): Eukaryota > Metazoa > Chordata > Aves > Coraciiformes > Cerylidae > Megaceryle > Megaceryle maxima. The sequence goes on along the minus strand of JANHGN010175471.1, from coordinate 22,860 downwards.
GGTTTTTTGCAGGTGGTAAACACATTGTATAGACTCACATAAGGCACATAGTTAAATGGCAGTGGAAAATACATTACCAGTATCCACCAGAGGAAAGGAAAGAAACAAGGCAGAGGTATAGCAGGTTTATGTTCCCTTCTGTCCCATTCTTTTATTATAATTTTTCACAAAACACTATAACAATCTGAAAAATGCATACTGCAACACAAAATACAGGTCAATTTGATAAAAAAATAAATTAGCTGCAGGTTTTGGGGGGGTTTTTTTGTTTGTTTTGGTTTGGGGGGTTTTGTGGTTTTTGTTTGTTTAGTTGGTTTTTTTTGATGGTTGAGGAAGTATGGTTAAAATGAGGAATTTTCCAGTCATGGTTTCACATGGAATCTGACTGATACAAGCACTTTAAACACCCATCAAAAATACTCCTCACACACTGATGGATCTTCACCCTATCTTCCACCAGATAACTTTCGATAGCTAACTAGCAAACTGAGAAATAATTAAAACCAGGATTAATTTTTGGGTACTGAATAACCAGCAAAATAGCATACATTTTAGTTATCAGAGTAAAGAATGGAATAGAATAGATACCCAACAGCTCATTAAATGGATGTATTGCCTTTGCTGATACAGGCTAAGCAGTTAGAAGTGAAAGGGGATCACAACTTCAAAACTGCAGACATCTCTGCAGCAAATGATTACCCTAAAAAGATTTATTCCAGCCCCCCACCTCTTCAACTTTTGTACATATTACTAGGGGAATCCATTTGAATCAACCTAGTCCTACAATAGTCCAGCATCAGAATATGCTGCTGCAAACATCTACAAAACAGTCAGAACAGGAAATTTTTAGTGTGAGAAAGAGTCCAATTCAACGTGTTTACTCATTCTTTCCAAACCTGCCATATCCTCATCCACATTATGAATATCATCCTTTAAGTTCAAGAACTTGGGTTTTTTTCCAAATGTATAACACACAATTAGAGCAATTTAGAACAAGAGGGAATGGCCTCAAGCTGCACTAGGGGAGGTTTAAACTGGACATTAGGAAAAAATTTTTCACTGAAAGTGTTGTCATGCATTGGAACAGGCTGCCCAGAGGAGATGGTTGAGTCACTATCCCTGGATATGTTTAAAAACCATATAGATGTTGTGTTCAGGAATATGGCTTACTGGTGGACTTGGTATAGTAGAGTTAGTGGTTATACTCAATGATCTTAAAGGTCTTTTCCAACCTAAATTATTCTATGATCCTGTAAATTACCTGTGTTATGCAAGCAAATAGGGGAACACCGCTGAATCCAAAACAAATATTTCTTAGTAGTTATACAAATTAGATAGAAAATAAAAAATTAGATCCAAATTTTCCCTTCCTTTATATTTTCACTGACATCCATGGCTATTTATAGTAGACATAATTCTATCATATGCAGTATTAATTCAGCTATCTGTAATGCCCATACAAGATACAAAGAAGGTAAGCCAGTTTCTTGAATTTACATACAACTATTAATGAAATACACATAGCATTTCCTGTCTCTTTTACCCTTCTATTTAATGCAAGAATACCCAATCTCATACCACTGCAAAAATCCATTAAGTTTTCTCATCACTCATTTCAAAATAACAGAAAACCCTCTAAAGTATAAAAGCAACACCATGCAATAGCATCTCCTGTGTCGTAATAAATAAGAATTTCAGAACAGATGTGCATCACAGCCACTCTCTGTTTTAAGGGGAAATTTGGGGAAGCATAAGAGCCCAAACTGCATTTTGCAAGTAAATGTAGTAGATAGAAAGTCAGTGAACTGAGACCTCTGCTTTTAATTTATGAACATGATTCATAATCTTACCTTCCCAAACCTATTTGTCTCTTTTATCTACTCATTGCATGCAGCCTTAAAACTAGACTGCAAGCTAGTTTTAAGGTAGTGAGAATCTTTTTTTTTTTTTTTTTTAATCCTTACTCTTAGTCCATAGAGTTTCTGGAACAACAAGGCTTGGCTTTAGATAGGGTTTCCAAGGTACCGCTGCTAGTATAATGAACGATAATAGACACCACAACAGCTAGGAAAAAAAAAGCCACCAACACTCTAGTTGCTGCTGAAGTGTTAGCTAATGTCAAACACCACTTGTTTTTACTAGTGTGAAGATGGGTAGGCATGTAGCCATAACAGAAACTTGACTGAGTACATACTTAGTTTGGAATGAAACATTTTTAGTGAATGTACAAGCACTGTCATAATGTTCAGTGAAGAGAATTAATTTTCTAGTACACAATTGTCAGTTTCCTTCCCTAGTCATAAGCACATAAATAGTGCAGAAGCATAAAGAAATGAGAAACAATACTGCTGCCTTCCTATCCATTACCAGACCCCAAAGAGAACCAAAAAAGACTGTTACACTGACAGTCAAGCTAATTTGATGAATGGCCATCTAAACTAGACTGGTCCTGACAGAGGAGAATAACACATTGCTGAATGCACTGTTCTCATAATTTATAAATATAGGCTTTCATTTCTTTCTACAGCTGCAGCTTTCCATGGCTAATACAACCTCTGTAGTTACATTTCCATGTTTTCTTTTGCTTTACCTTGATGTATATCTCTTTTCTACATTCTAGTTAGGATCGCTGCCAGCTTCAACCATACTGAAAAAGAGGTTGGAATTAAGCACCAAGTTTGGTTTTTTAAGCTTTGTGTAGTGAACTGTACAGTGACCAGGGCACCTTCATCATAATGAGATAGGCATGTTCTTTGCAAACAAGTTATAGACAAATATTCAGCCAGGTGGATGCAATCCTATCACACCCTGAAAAGGAAAATTACTGTAACTTTGGGAGTACTAATTCTCTGATTCTGAGTTTCTGCATAATTATGTTGCAACATTAACAAATATGTTAACTTCAAATTCCAGGAGATAATTTTCCATATAGGTATGCTTTTACTGTACCACTACTTCCTCTGCAGTGATACATCTGCAATGAATTGTCACATGAAGGAGGGGACAAGAAAAGGAACAGTTGAAAACCAGGTACAGAATGGTGTCTACAAAATGGAAGCCTATTTGCACCTTCCGTCTGTATTCTTTAAAGGCATAGAAAAGCAGAGGAGAAGTACAGTCTGACAGTATTGCCAAAGTTTTAATCCATTGTAGATCATAAGGCTACAACCCACAGTACTTTTTTCTATCTGGTGAAAATTTGGTGAAAGAGCAGGACAGCAGTATAATCTGTTCTCTCTACCACAGCACTTAACACTAAGTATGAGACAATGCTAAATATCAGCATTTTGATACTAAGCAAATGAAATGTAGCAACATCTGAAGGAACTATATATTCAAATCAGGTGTTCTCAAGTACCAAAGGTAACTTGATTCCCAGAAAGGGGACTTCTATATTGCAGCTTTCCACTTTTGTACTGCAGATAACTTTCATTATGCAGCTGCTCAGTTTGCAGTGAATAGCCTTTGGAGACACTATTTAAAGCACCCTGTTACAAGCCTCCTGGAACTGCTCAGAGAAAACTCAGACAACAAATGGAATAGACCTCCTTAGCAGGGCCAAGATTTCACCCTGACAGATAAGGACGTTCTTAGCCACTTCAACTTTTATAATTTGTCCAAGTATTATCTTAATATGAAAAAAATACTTGGTCTAAAATATTGCAACTTACATAATCAAGAGTATTTTTTAGACACCATCTCTGCTGGAGTTATTCTATTAATAATAAAATCATACCGGCGTTTGTGCAGAGAAACAATTAAAAACTGAGAGATGACTGAGTTCTGCACGAAGCATGTTTTATTCACACCTACAGCTATAGCAATCAATTGCTATAAAACGTAGTTGACAGATAATCCCCTTCCTCAGGCATTCTGGTATCTTATACGTAGTGGTATTAAACAGCTACAAGGATCTTGATTAACAGAACCAACCATTCCATATTTTCTAATACCTCCAATGAATATAACCTAGATAAATAATACTAGATAAACTGCAAAATAGATCAAGAAACAGATAGAAGGATAATAAATTATATGGATATAAAATTCCACCTGTATATAGGAGTCCACGCATCATAAAGTCCTACATATATTTCAGAGGAGGAATTAACTGTCATCAGTGTAATATACAAATCTTATCAAGGTGTCACCTTGTTACCTATATAAGTTCATTGCATGAACAATCAAGAAAAAGAAGTGCAAACCTCAGTGCTTACTGCTCAGTGAGCTCATTTCATACTGAATTTACTTTGGATATTGTTTCTGTAAGTGCTAAAACAAGGGGGTTTTGTTTAGCTTTGAGAAATTAAAAAATTGTAAACCTGAAAAAATGTTGGAAGTGTCAGGTATGTGACTATTGGTAGTGTCTTTGTGGGCTTTTGTAACAGAAAATAAATGTTTTAGTGACTGAGCAAATACAACAATTTCACCAAAGGATATACTTTTGAGAAGGCATTGGACACATGAAAATCTAGTTTCATGTGGCAGTATCAACCCCAAATACAGCCTTGTTGGCACAACTTGTGTACCATACCTACATATGTATGGTATTTACTCATTAGATGAAGCAAGATATTAAGAAGGCTCTGTGATGCCCCTTAACTATGCCATGTTCCATTTCAGATTGAAAAGTCTTGAAAAGCATTTCTTCAAAAAATTTACTATTTACATTAAATTACTTATATAATTTAAGTTAAAATATCTGTATTTGCTGGTGCAACAGCATTAACAAAGCAAAGCTATTTTTTAAAGTATTTGTGTACATGTGTGTACATACACATACATTATCTTAATCTATAAAACTATATAAATATATGAACAGACAGGAATACCTGGGAAAAAATAAATTTGTGAAATATATACTCCACCTGTAAGCTAAAACAAAGCAAGGAACCACAAGAATTTACTTTGTATATAAACCTAAAGAGTAGCTCTTAAGTCTTTTCTGACAGCATATATGTAACTTTGCCTTAATTATCTAAGAGTCAAAATTTCCAACACATAGGCCCCATATTATGAGGAATAAAAATAATCTGTTCATCTTAAACATGAGAAATAAATGCTATCTTTGGAAAACTACTACTGAGCAACAGAGAGAGCATAAACCAAAAAGGATTTCACTATTTAAACTACGAAGAAAATATTACTAGAGGTGTTGGAAAAGTCACATTAGTGTTACATCAGGCTAACCACTGGTGTTAATTTTTCAGAAAGAAGGGAGTTCCTCTTGAAAAGTGACGTTGTGATACAACTTCAAACATAATACATACCCTGGTCTCAACCCTTATTTTGTAATTACAGGGAACTCAAGTTTGTCATAGTGCATTAACAGTTCCTTTCTAAGAACAGAAGAAACCACTTGACTGCATATCAATGGACATCAAATTCCACTGTTACCGAGGTGCATAACTCAATAACATCTTTTACTGTAGCATATTTTTTACAAAGGCCCCAGGCTTGTGTCAAGTGCACCAGGAGAGGGAGCATACTTCCACGGGTAGACTAACTCCAACTGTTAATTTACCACAGTCTAGTATCACTATATCTAAGGTTCCAACTCTATTTTACTGCTAGGAAAAAAAAAAAAAAAAAAAGATCCAAAGTTGGTATCTCCCAAATATTCCTAAGATGTAGAATGGTACAAAATTAATTAGTCTCTTCAGCAAAGTATCTGAATAACTTAATTCTGCAGTATTGGCCCCTTAATGATCCAATGCACCCACTTTCTAGCCTATTGCCTGCTTTTGCATATGCTCAGAATAGTTTGTTATCCATGGTTAACTAGTCTCCTCTTAGACTTGCTCTTATCTGTCCTGATTATTTGTGTACCTACACTGCCTGCTGTAGTTTATGATAATTTTACTAGACTCCATGGAGCTGGTTTCTCCACTTTCTCAAAGCTATTTGGCTCCAGTGATCTTGTTATGCAGTCATTGCAAGCTCAGTCTAACCTTTTTTCTGTATGCTCTGTAAACATCTACAAAACAATAACCATCAATTATGTGCCCCAGCTGTGCTGAAATTAACTATGCACTTCTGTATTATAATATATGCATGTATTACACCTGTATGTATAGGCATTCCTGACTTGAAAAGAAAATGTTAACTGTTCTAACCAAAAGTTGAGTTTTATTCCTTTTTTTTTTTTTTCCTTTGGAATAAAACTAAAAATTATGGGTAAAGCTTTCACAAAGGAATCTTAAACCAGCAGAAATTACATGGTGTGCTTTGTATCTTTGAAGGTACCAATATTAAAATTATTACAATTGCTACATTAATTTTAATGAATGGACTGCTACTTACCTGTAATATTTGCATTTAGAAAGGGTCAAATAATTCTGAGTTTATTTTACATTATTGTAGTGTGTTGACCCTGGCCAGCAGCTAAGCATCACACAGCTGCTTGCTCAAACTCCCCCTGCTCCAGCAGGAGAGAATAGGAAGAGAGAAAGCAAGAAAACTTGTAGGTCGGGATAAAGACAGTTTAAGAAGTAAAGGAAAAACAAAAGAAACACAAACCATACCAAAAATCCAAGCAATGCAAAGGTATTCACTCACCAACTCTCACAAGCATCCCAGATGCACAGCCAGCCTGACAGCAATGGCTACCTTGTCAAAAAAACCCACTCCCCTCAGGTTTTATTGGTAAGCATGACACATTGAATAACTCTGTTCAGTTTGGATCAGATGTCCATGTCAAGTCCCCTCCCAGCTTCTTGCTCACCCTCACCAAAGGGAAGCAGAGCAGAATGGGAAAAAGAGAAACCCATGACACTGCAAGTACTGTTCAGCAATAGCCAAAACACTGGTGTGTTATCAATACGATGTTAGTCACTAAGCCAAAGAACAGCACCCAAAAGGCTGCTGTGAAGAAAATTAACTCCATTCTGGCCAGAATCAGTACAATAAGACATTGTAAAACATAACTAGAAATTATCAAGTCTCCAACTTCAGTGAGATACTGCCATATTTTGCTGACATAATGTGTCTTGCCTGTTTTTGGCATTGGTCATCAGCCTAAACCCATTACTGGTTTTTTTTTTTTTTTTTTGTAGTTTCATTTAAGAAGGAGCACACACATTGCTCCACTATTCTTCCTGGTTTGGTAGACAAGACATTTTGGTTTCTACACAATCCTGACATCTCGAGTACCTCAGTACCAGTAAGGGATAGACAATACCCCTGCTTGTGCTCAGATCCATGCTTTGTCAAAACAGCTCTCAAGTCCAAATTATTTTACAAATCGAATAGCAGCATCCTGTGATCTTCTCAATAACCCAGCTGTTTTCTCTAGGGGGTTTTGAAAATTCATTTGACTACTTTGACAACAGAAAGTTTTACTGCCTTTGAATCTGCTTGCAAAGACAAAAATAGACAGGTCAAGCTACTGCCTGTGAAGTATTCTGGTTAGCTTTGACAGTGATGGATACCTTTCATGACCATTTCCCAGATCCCTTTTTGCCTGCACTTCACAAATGTCCTTAATGATGAATGACAGTCATCTGCAATGAATGACAATTTTCCAGTACTGTCATCCCCAAAGAAATGACATTATCATCGCATTTTCTTCCTATAATTTATCAGACTGAAAAATAAAGTCCCCACTTCTTTATTAATGTAATAACATGAACAAATAATAAGTTGTGTGTTTTGAAATGCATATGGTAAAAGATAAGTTGTTAGATGCGGTATACTCTGTTTTCATTACTTTGGGAACTGTAACTCTTTAATGAAAATACGATGTGGAGAAGACAGATTTTTGATTTGATATACTAGATGAGCCTTGAAGAAATACATGACTGATTGTTATAAAATAAAGGGATATTCAAAGTTGTATTTTGAATGGAAGTCTTGTTCTCATCATTCACAGGAATAGATATTTTATTTGCTTAGTGAGGTTTTTTCATTCTAGCTAGATCTTCACTGATTCAACAGGGACTGAAATAGTACAGCAAAAGGACCCTCTGGAGAATGTCATCCAGTCAAGTCTGTACTTTGTGAGAAAAGGTCTCATCTTGGGACACAATTTTTGGCATGGATTACTTATTACTGGCAGATGCATTTGAATTTACGTTAACAAATAACACAAGCTTGGCTCAAAATTATTACTTCCATTACTGTAACAACAAAGGTCCTCAGTCACACACCAGGGTTTGCCTGTGTTCCATAGAAACACAACAAAATCACTGCATATAAACCAAAATGTAATCTAACCCAAGAAGACTATAATCTTGATATAAATTAACAAATAGAAAGAAATACACGAAGTATAAAATCATGAGAATTCCAGGAACAATGATGATGAGCTTGGTGGGCAATGTTATAAGAGAACCTGAAGTTTACAATTTGCAAGTTATCATATTAGTGACTTCTGAAAAGAGTATTTAAGGAGAATAAGCGTCCTAAGGTTTCAGAAATGTTAACTAGGACCTCTTCCCAGGCTTGTAGAGCACATTTGCATGTGCATTTCTCAACTCTGGGAAATTTGTGCATGTTTTGCATTTGTGATCTTTCTAAATCTGGCTGCTTCAGAGGTATCTAATTTTCTACTTACAAGTTGATTCAACATCATTTCTATGGTCCAGATGTGCTACTGGTGGAACATAGGGCATCTTCTCCGAGTCCTGCAGTAGCTTCAGAAATATCTTTCAGGAAAAAAGAAAAAAAAAAGTAAATCAATTTCCTGAAAACTACTTCATATCTCTCTCTATATATCTATCTCAAACCATTCAGATTGTCAGGTATTAGTGGCTGCTGTAGCCACCCTGCTGAGATATGACTATAAAATTAATCAAGCTCTTCAGTGAAGGAATCCTGGGTAGAAGGTGAATGAAATACATGCCAATAGATAAAAAGCACCTAAGTAAAGCATTGTTGGCCCATGCACACTGCTATCTGCAAAATTTTTTCAATAGACTGGATGAATTTGATTGACATTTTATGCTCTTAAAGTGCTGGAATTAGTTACTGCAGTTTTTACCAAAGGCATATTGACAGCTTCAAGTCTCTTCTGATACTCTAGCTAGAAATCTGTGGGCACAACTGGAACAGCTACCAAAGTGTTTTAATTGTAACAGTAAAACAATTTAGTATACAAAATCCCACAGAACTGAAAATCTACAGAGCTCTGAGTAGTGCCCATATGTTTATGCAAGCATGTGGTCAATAATGCTATTCAAAGACATTTAAAGGACAATGAAATCATCAGACACAGCCAAAAAAAGTCCTGTCTAACTAATACTATGGAGAGTACTGGGCAACAATGCGTGTTTTGTAGAAAAAAAGCATTAGCACGCATTTCCTGAATTGGGAGAAGATGGTAGGATCTTGTTACCTAAAAATCAACATGAGAAAACCTGAAATTATTTCTTTATAAAAACAACAATCTAAAAATATGCATTATGTTAAAATTATAAGGGTTGAATTCTCCTAAGCAGAGGGACACACATCAGAAGGGAGCTAAAAATAATGTTTTTTAAAAAACATCAGAATTCACTAACTTTATAATCATGAAATCTATTTAAATGGTAAACATACTTTGCCAAATAGATTTGGTTTTGACCAACTACTTCTTGCTTAATCCTCTTTCACAGTCCTGTCCGCATAAAGCTCTTTGAATTTCATAGAGATATATTTCATTTATCGGTCCCTCAGCCTTGCAGAAGATAGCAAGAGCTTTCATAGTGAGTTAGTTATTAGCATCCTACTTCTTATAAGCTCAACTGAAAAATAAAATAAACATTTTTTCTTATCTTAACCTAAACTGCAATTTAAAATCTAGGAAAAAAAAAAAAGACATAAAAGAAAAATTATCAGAAAATACAGATACCACAAGCATCTCTAATTGAATAAAGTACAACCAAGTTTTGCTTTCTCTTGATGCAGTCTTTTTTTGCTTTCTTTTATCTGTTTGGGTTGAGCTGCAAGACCTAGATTATAACCAGAGTGCAACTTTCAGAAATCATTAAGAAACCATTTATTTCTTCCACAAAAGAACCTGATATCAGCTATAACAAAATATTCCTTGCTTCCAGGAAGCTTATACAATAGACCAAAAAAAAAAATACTCAAACCCAAAACAGTCAATCTGAAGTAATTTATAGTTGTGGAAAGATAATTCTTGACTTGCTAAAGTCTGACTATTACATAAACCATTTTGCTTAGTCAATATAATTGCCATTTAACTGTGGTTATTGATTGCATTTGTTACCTGCCAGCTTTCAGGGAACACTTTTGGCCATTAACAACTACAAGGCCAGAAGAAATTAATGCTTCTCGACATTTCTGTATTAGACCCTAGAGGAAGACCCTGACTGCCCAAAGCTGCATTCTAATTTGTTGCCTTGGAACTGCTTGCTGATAGCTCCTCTGCACAGCAATTCAGTCAAGCAAACCAAACTAAACTGAACTAGCTAAAACCACAAAGGTACTGCCCCTATCTGTCTAGCACAAAGGCTACACTACAAAATATTGCCTGCATATTCTCTGCTCAGCATCAAAATTCCTGCTGGGATTGCAGACAGACATTTTCTTCTTTAATCACATGCAACGTGAATAGAGGATGTAACTATGCCTTAAAAAAGAAACAAATGAACAAAACGCTTTTCTAATAAATACTGTGTCTACTATGGTGACCGTATTGCACAGAAGAAATGACGACTTATCTAATGTTGCACAAGATATTGTGGACAGAGGTAGTTTTAGCCTAACACCTTCCCAAACATATGCATCTGGAAAAATCAGGATTAGACACCATGACAGAGAGAGACAATGTATTCTTGCCATGCCTGAAAGACTGTATAAATTCAACAGGAGAACATCTGCAGAACAACCCTTTCCCCACACAGTTTAGCAATTCCTGCTTTATTCCTGTTTAGGCTAACAAGTCAGTATCTGACTGAGCACTTGTCTAGACAGCTGTCAGTAGAAGAACCTGAGGAAATAGACATTTACTGCACCCTGTCTAGGCTGTACTAGGCAGTTACTCCCTAATTTCTGACTCCTTTGGGACAGTATGATAAAAAAAAAAAAGCTTGTTTCACTGATACAGTGGCACAGTATCCCTGACATTTAACTGCAGAGCATGGGGACCCTGTCACACTTTATTTATCATCCCTAAAATGCATCTTCACCTGAAATGGAAAAAAAAAAAAAAAATTTAGAAAACCAAAGTGGCTGAAAGAGAAAGTGAAGAGAGGTAAAAAAATAAAATAAAATAAATAAATAAAGCAACCAACACCTATAGACAGTCCTTTATCATCTAAAACCACTGGCTGATATTTTAACAATGTTTATAGTCCCTACTATATTTTCTATTCAAATAATTTTTGTATTTTCTTCCAGGCAGTCCTTGCTCAGTATAGCCTTCTGTAGCTACAGGCATGTTTCATTAAGTGTAATGATGCAGAAGCAATCTTAGACCTATTCACTGTGGATGACTGGTGATGGAGTACTTTTGCAAGCAGATCAGTAGTGACCTGCTAGATAGAAACACTTGTGACTGTTAAATACGCATAAACACACACAGCTTAAAGCCAAAGGAAGAAACTCTGCATGCTTATAAGGAAAGTGCTTAAAAGAGGTAAGGACTAGCCTGGCTCACTTCTAGTACTTGCCCCTGTGAGCTTGCTATATAGCAGGTACTGAAGGACCACCTCAGATGCTCTTCAAGATGGAGAGAGCAGGTAGTTGTGCTGGCTGTTCAGAAGGACTGCCCTACTTGCAAGCAACTACTGCCCTGTCTGCTTCTTTCAAACCTCCAGATTGTCAATAGGTATAGGAAGTGCTTTTTCCCTTCTAGGAAAAAGGTTTTGCCAGATAGCAATCTACATTGAAACAGGTTAATATGATTGACCATTTGTCATGGTTTGAGTGAGAAGTAATTCTGTTCTGTGATTTTACTTTTCAGCTCAATTCTTCTAACTCACTGCACTGTCTGAAGTTAGCAGCCTGTTTTCACAGACAGTGTCTGCTGCTGGCAGTGATAACAGCCCATGGTTAGAGTGACTACCAAGGATTGGTGTGCTGACCCAGGATACTGCTGGATCTTGTGCACCACATTGGGGGGTGCAGAAAAGTGAAAGTCCACATCTGCAGGGAGGAGTGGACAGGGCAGGTGACCCCAAACTGACCAGTGAGGTATTCCAGCCCATATACGTCATATCTGGTATAAAGCTGAGGGAGCTGGAGGGTCTGTGGCTCTTCTCCCCTCTTGGCTCGCTTTGCCAGCTTTGCTTGGCTTGGCTCAGGTCCTGTTTTGGTTCATTCCTCAGAACATCCAAGGAGGACTCTGTCCATTCTGCCTTTGATCCCAATCGCTGTGTTCCTGAATCCAGTACCAGAATCCAACTCCTGAACACAGCTCCTGTCTGCTGCAGGGCCCAGTCTGGGACTCTCCTGGTGCCTGCTCCACAGCTTCACTGGTCATGGTGATGTAATTACCATCGGGGGGTTGGGTTCAATACCAGTTTTGTATATATTTGTATATATTCCATTTTTTGATTCTTATTTTAATTCTCATTCAAGCTGTTCTAGTTTCCTATTCTAATCAGTAAGTCTCTCTCCCTTATTCCTTTTCACTTCCCCTTTGGGGAAGGATGGATTTTAACAGAGAATGTCTATTATAGGTCTAAGGGTCCACCCTGACCCTAAACCATGGCACCACTCAACAAAACTGAATCTCATTAGAAACTGCATAGTGTTTTAAGGCTAAAATATTTCAAGGATGTATATGGCTTTCCCTGGAAACTTTTGGAGCAAAGTGCCTGGTCATTTCAAAAAAGAGAGTTCAAAGTAGTACTCCACTAACAGGTATTTCAACACATCTTATTTTCCAAAGGTGTTTCAATGGTTTTGTTCTCTCCTTGAAGCAAAGCAAGTAAGCAATAAGCTTTGAAACCTCCAAAGTTGCCAAAAAGGGAAATAATATCCTCCAGAGTGCTCTCAGTATACATTTAATTAAACAGCCTTCTATCCTCCTTCTGATTTTGCTGACACTGTCTTGATTACAAGAATTCTAAGGTACATAAATAGAAATGGTTAAAAAATATATTTAAAACTTAAACTGAAGCAAATACAATATTAGTGAAATTAGAAAGTGTCAGGAACAGATTTTGACAGAACTTGAAAAGTCCTTTGAAGTATGAATGGAAGTCTGGTTTCTCTTGGAGAGTAAGATTTTGAGAGAGTACAAGCGTTCCTCAAACTGAAAAAGAATAATGGTGAGTGCACAAGAGAACAAAAAGAAAGGATAAAATAAAAATAACACATTTATTCCTTTAAAGTCAGAGTCCTTTGTTTCCAGATTGAATTGTTTGAATAGAGTAAATAGAGCTATTATGTTCTACCATTTAGTTGCCAATGCAAAGAGGCTTTTGATAAGAAAATGGAGAATTGAGGTTGTAACAATGAGTAATGATGAGATGCAGAGATGACAGAAATCACCCCAAATTAATGTGTTAAGTCTTCAAGCTGAAGAATGATACATCAATACCCAATACCACCTTTAAAGCTTTTTTTTTTTTTTTTTTTTTAACCTTCTCTGTAGAAAACAACCAGAAATAATCTCTCAACTGAATAACAGATGCAGCACACTGAGGACATTTCCTCATATTCCACAACAACCTCACATTTACTTTACAGATGCCAGTACTGGAAAGTCTTATAATCTCCCACAGAGATGTAGACAAAAAGTGTTGTCAATATATACATTACCTGACAATCTATAAAGTTTGGCAGAGAACTGTATTTCTTACAGCATGTTAATCATCCTATGTAACTTGAAATAAAATAATTTTTCTATAAGCTATTGATTTGACTCATAGAAGTGTATAGGAGGAACGTAATTTACTTTATAGCATTACGTAAAATGTTTATTAAACTCACGTGATTTACTCCCCTTGCCACAGCAAATGCTTGCCACAGTAACTTTACATGACCTGGCAGTGGTGGGTTACTGGCTGGACTTGATTATCTTAAAGGTGTCTTTCAACAAAATCATTCAATGATTCTACGTACTGTGGTTATTTATAAGAAAAACACTGAAGAGATGCTTTTTTTCTAATTCTTTATAAATAACTCAGTTGCATAGAGCTTAGCTTCAAAGGAAACCACATACTTGCTGGTAGATAATTTTTTGGACTGCAGTTTAAAAACAATTGTGCAAAACCAAATCCTTTATGCTTGTGCAGGGTCCTAAAAACATACGTAGCAAATCAATATAATGCTAAAGATGTCTCCCAGTGAACCACTTCAGCATACAGCAGCTCCATGTGGTGGCACATTGGTTCAATATATGTCACGTACAACTGTCATTTTAGGTTTACTTGCATTATTTGGGTTCTGTTTTATATCTTTTCTACAGATTGTGTAAGATAAAGAATTCTAAACTTGGAAAACAAACCCAGAACTGCTGATGCAGTTTCAAATATCTGACCCCCTTAATTCCCATATGTATAGCTCATGCAGCACAAATACAATGTGTAAGTGATGTCTGACAGGCTTTAAAGTATATCATCCTCACAACACCAGGAAAGATGAGCATCTTCCCTGGTGGATCTTGTGTTCCAGCTGACCTAGCACTACATTATATCATCTCATATATTTCCAGGGAACAGAAAGAGAGAGAGAGAGAAGGGATACACCCCTTTTTTATACTATTTTCTATATAGAATCAGAGAATGTTAGGGGTTGAAGGGACCTCTGGAGACCATCGAGTCCAACCCCCCTTCCAGGCCAGGACCATAGAATCTAGAGCAAGTTACACAGGAATGCATCCAGACAGGTCTTGAAAGTCTCCGGAGAAGGAGACTCCACAACCTCTCTGGGGAGCCTGTTCCAGTGCTCTGTAACCCTCACAGTAAAGAAGTCCTTCTTCATGTTGAGGTGGAACTTCCTGTGCTCTAAGCTTGCATCCATTGCATCCTTATCCTATAGCAGGGCACAAGTGAAAAGAGGTTGCCCCTTTCTTCTTGACACCCAGCCCTCATGTATTTATACACATTAATTAGATCCCCTCTCAGTCTTCTCTTCTCCAGACTAGAAAAGCTCCAGGTCTCTCAACCTTTCCTCATAAGGTATGTGTTCCAGTCCCTTAATCTTCCTCATAGCCCTCCATTGGAGACTTTCAAGTACATCTCTGTCCCTCTTGAACTGGGGAGCCCAGAACTGAAAGCAATACTCCAGGTGAAGTCTCACTAGGGCAGAGTAGAGGGGGAGGAGGACCTCCCTCGATCTGCTGGCCACATTCTTCTTTATGCACCCAGGATACCACTGGCTTTCTTGGCCACAAGGGCACATTGCTGTTCCATGGATAACTTGTTGCCCACCAGGATTCCAAGGTCCTTCTTCACAGAGATGCTCTCTTAGCTGATCACCTCCTAACCTGTACTGGTGCATTTTAATACTCCTTCCCAGGTGCAGGACTGCACTTATTCTTGTTAAACCTCATTAGATTCCTCTTTGCCCAGCTCTCCAGTCTGTCCAAATCATGCTCAATGGCCACACAGCCTTCAGGTGAATCAGCCAAACCTCCCAGTTTTGTATCATCAGCAAACATATATATTTATTGCTATACATATAAAAAATAATTTTTAAAAGTCACTCTACAGGAATCTGAATTTCATTATTTTTGTGGGTTGTTTTCCTAACACATTAATTTTTTTGTGGTAGAAAACAGTCCAACTTTGCCCTCAGCACTATAAGTAATCAACAGGGAAATCAGTTTCACAAAATAATACTGACTGAATTATCCCATTAAAAAAAAAAAAAAAAAAAATGTGTTTTGTGCATCAAAAAAAATACACTGACAGTCTCCTATCATTGGTTGAAGAAAAGAAAAAAATATATATTCAAAAGGATCTATAATAGAGAACTTGAATTGTGGTGGCTTAGGGAATCTTGATATTTGTAAATTATAGCCAGGATAAAAGCAGTACAAGGAAAATAACTTCTCAGTGATATGTGTATTTACATGGAACAAATCCAGAAGTGATGTAGAAGCATAAGAGAGTCTCTGTATCTGGTCCATTTGGTGTGTGTAGACATATGTATAACAAACACATATATGTATATATATTAGTGTGGATAAATGTTCATGAATACATGTGTCTAGATATACACACAAACAACTCTTCAGATATTTCACCACACAGAACTGTGTTAAGTCCTAAGCTTTAGAACACTACATCAGAGAGTGTTCTGAGTAATTCTCTTTTTGACTCAAGAGCTACCTGAACTGAAACTTCAGTCTTGCAAGTTCAAAGCTCATTCCAACACTAGATATGCAGGACAGCAACAGTGGTTCTCATGAAATCAATGACACACTCAATTTTCCTTAAGTAAATGCAGAAACAAACATTTAAGTATTACACAGTTTCTCAGTCTTCACATCAGATTCTTGAAATAAGATAAGTCATAGTAGAGTGGGTGCTGAAATAAACCATACAGCAAAACTAAAAAGTATACATTTTGCCTGAGTTTTGGTTGGTTTTTTTTAAAAAGCATGCTTCTCACAAGAAGCTGTTGTGCAATATGAGATATAATCAGGAGCAGAGCAGCTGGAAGCTAATACAAGATTCTCTAACCCAGAAAATGCCATTAAACAGAAAAGCTGAAGTACCTCTTCCAAGGTGGTGTCAGAAATGCCATAGCCAGTCATATGTAGATGGTGAAGGCTTTGATCTAAAGCCTGAAAAAGACCTTTAAAAGAGGTCTTATCCACCTTTTCTGGAATCACATAGGTCAGCTCAGTCCCACTGTTCTCTTTCAAAAAGGCTTCTGGGATGTGGGTTTGTATGAGAGATGTGATCTGAACAATATGTTTAGGATCCTGTATTTCCATCACAGAGGGCTATGAGGAAAGATAATCATGCACAAATTATTAAATGTTAACATAAGTATGGGACTTGATAGTAGAATTCATACAGCAAAATTTCCATTGATGAAACTGCATCAAACCTGGGACTCAAAGGCTACTTCCCAGGAATAAAGAACAAAACCCTTTTCAGCTAAATATTGACATTCATCATTTTCAAATATGTCATTGTGATCTTCTAAATAATAATAAAATAATAATACTGCCCCCCCAAAACAATGAAGAATGCTGATAAAACCATATTTTGCTCACTCTCTATTAACCTATACCATATATTATTTCCTGGCAGGGTGTCCTGGTTTGAGTTAGACAAGAACTAATTCTCTTCAGTGATTTTACTTTTCAGCTCAGTCTCTTCTGGCTGCACTTTCTGAAGTTAACAGCATATTTTTGCAGTCTCTGCTTCTAGAAGTGATAACACTTGATTTTTCCAGTTACTACCAAGGATCAGCATGCAGAAAGGCTCTTGCCTGTACTTGCTCCTGCACAGACCAAGGTCACTGCTAAATCTTGTGCACCACATTGGGGGTGCAGTAAGTAAAAGGCCAGATCTGAAGGGAAAAGACGACAGGGCAGGTGACCCTAAACTGACCAACAAGGTATTCCATGCCATGTCCATCATGTTCAGTATAAAGCTGAGGGATCATGAGAGGTCAGCCTCTCTACTGTACAGTACATTTTTAGTATACCTTTTTTATGAGTGTAAGACTGTGCCCCTGGCCATATGTTTCTCTCAGATATGAGGGAGAACCACAGCACTTCAGCTGGCCATGCTGCAGGATGGCTATGTGATCGCTGAGCACCTCTGCCTCATCAAGATGGTGAGTGGTAAAGATTAGTGTGCAACCTGCATCAGAAAGATTGGTACATATCTATAAAATCTGGTGTCTAGAGAAACTCATCTTGCTTTCAAGTGGGTGGTTTAACCTTAAGGGAACATGTTTCAGGTCCCTTTAAAGCATAACTGCAAGACACAAAACCTGCATTCAGATTTACAGTCTGAGTTAGATTGAGGTCTAATCTTGCTTTGTCTTGTATTACACATAGTAGGCAGTATTAAGCCATCACTACTTCAAGCTGTTATAAGAGCTTAAGAGATTTCTGAAAACCATGTAACAGCAGTGTCTGTTTCAATGGATCACTCACAGAGTTATTACAACTAATTGAGTGCTCACTGGTTGAAGAGTTTGCTTCCCACAATCAGATTTTAACCTTATGGCACTTAAAAAAAAATAATAATCAGTGTAGCAGACTAATTGATGAGTTTATTTTCATTAGAAGTATATATGCATCTATACTCAGATATGTGCAAAATAGGAAATGGAAACCACAAAATAATTTTTAGATGCTAACCGAAAAGAAAAAGGTAAGAGAAGAGAAACTTCAGGACAGGACTCAGAACTAAATTCAGTCTTCTTCTAGATTGGGCATCTTTCTGTCAGATAGCAGATAATTCTTGTAATCTCACGTGGCTGCTTCAAAGCTTCCCAAGTTCAATTAAACATTACCTCTGAAATTTATGTATTAAATTATTGAAAAGCATGACTAATATTCTGATTATCCTGTTTAAATTTATTGAAACAGAATTCCAGAAAGGAAAACAAGCAGAAAATATGTATAAACTTTGTACCAGCTTTGTACTTCAGAAGAACATCCCAGATGCTACGACGAGAACATGGATCTACTCCACTAGTGGGCTCATCTAGAACAACTGTCTTTGAATTTCCAATAAAGGAGATGGCAATTGAGAGCTTCCTTTTCATTCCTCCAGAAAGGGCTCCAACAGGTTTGTACTGATGTTGGGATAAATCTGCATCTTCCAGGGCTCTGAAATAGGAGTACAGAAATAGGACTAATTTTGAAAATTTTTTCCAGTCACATCATATCCACTCAGAGCAAAATTACTGAAAAGTCACTCTAAATGGAAAGTGAGAAAACACTACCTCTGACTGATTATACATTTTGGTGACAAAAACAAAAAGGAAAAAAAAAAATATCTATCTACAAAGTATAAACATTCATCACCACCTGAAATACAAATTATGGATAAGTATTGTGCAATATAAGAACAGGCAATTTTGAAATTCAGTCCAATATAATAATTATCTGCTTGTCCAATTTCAGGAAACTCTAGATTATAGACTTTTAAACCATGGTAAAAAAGTTAGTTTCATAACTCAAACAGTGCTTCAGTTTCTGCAACCACATAAAGAACCTTTAAAAATGCCCAAGTTTTTAAGAAATGTGTAATCATTTGAAGTAAATAAAATAACTGCTGCCTTTTTTTTTTTTTAAGACATGTTTTTGTGAAGCAAACAGATTAGCAATCCTTATTTAGAATAATACCACCTAATCCAACCTAATCTAAATCCTGTGTTAAGGACCAAGAGACACCTTACAGACCTTGCCTGTTCAGCACTTGCCCTCTGATGATGCATCTGAGCAGTGTGGGAAAACATGCTCAATAAAAGCAGCACTGAAAGGCTCAATATAGGCAGCACCATCATTTTATTCTTCATTACATTGAACATCCAGTCATTGACCTAGCAACTTTCAGTTGCTATCAGCCTGGCAAGCAAATCATAAAAGGCTCAACAGTCCTAATTTAATCTTCTGAATCATTTGAGTGAATATACAGCCAGCAAGCCATGTCATTTACCCCAAGAGAATGTTTCATTTTTAAGAAAACAGGTTTCTATAATGGTATAGGTGTACATCCAGAAAAGTTATTCTTAACCTCTTTAGACATGATCTTTTTTAGATTAATATAAAGCAAATTTTGTTTCATTGTTTTTCTAATTTCTCTGGTGTATTTCAAAACATTCATAGCCTTTAAGAAAAGTTTAATTTTTCTTAGTAGCAAGGCCTGCAGAATCCTGAGTATTCTTAGGTACCATTAGTATAACAGACTGCTGCTGAAATTACAGTTTAAGTACAGTAAAATACAGGATGTTATTTTGCATCAATTTTAACCAAACACTATGTTTGGTTTGTCTTCGTTGTTCTACAGAGTTGTTTCTGTTGTTTCTAGAGAGAAGGGTGGAAGTGACCAGCCCTCTACACAGTCTAGCATGAACCAGAAAGTAAACAGAAACTATTTACACTGCTATACTATGAGATGGTCATATATAAATTTTATTGCAAAAGTTCAGAAAATGCAGTTTCCTATTAGTGAACAAGATCTCATCTTGTTTGGTTTAATAATAGTGTAATATACAGGATACAAAAAATGAGATGATCTAGTCTTCTATCGAAGTAGCAGCAGTCTGAAAACACTAGCAAACATTCTCAACCTGACAAGTGGAAATCCTCTGAGGTCATGTCAGACCTCTGGCTTATTTCTCCCATTGGATTGTTTGCTTTTAATCCTTTCACTTACTAAACACAATTAAAGTCTGAATTTCACAAAGGAAAAGGATGATGGCCTATTTAAAAGGATAGCAACAAGCACTGCCTTTACTTCATTTTTCTGTTTTTCTAGTCTTCCTCTACTGCAGATGAGGGAACACAAGAATACAAATACATTAAGTCAGTGTTGAGTTACCTAAAGACAGGGTGAACACACAGCAGCTTATTTTCTGCCTCTCCAGCAAGGAGGGAGGTAAGGCAAACAGCATGAGGCAGCAGCAGTACAGCTGCTACAAGGTTTACCATCTCCACTCCAGTCAAATCACAGTTATTTGATGGTTCCCTATACCAGGTTTTTAAGCACTGTTTCATTACAAACACATTCAAGTATAAAATAGAAACTATGAGATCTGTTTTCAAGGCATGATACCAGATCATCAAGTGTGATAAAAACTTATGGAAAGCCTGCAGTTTCCTTTCACTTCTACTTGCAATAGACACTACCATTAGTCAACAGATTTCAACAAATGAAAGGAAAACTTACCCACTGACTTCCTGATACAATTGTTCCTTTGTCCAGCCAGGTGCCTTCATTGATCCATAAAGCAATAGATGTTCTCGCACTGTTAGTATGTTAAACAGGACATCATACTGTGGGCAAACACCGAGCTCTGTCCTGATGGCAGCCAGCTCAGTACGTATGTCTTTTCCATTAATAATGATGGTACCGGAGCTTGGGGGATACAGACCAGTCAACAGTGATCTGATACAGGGAGGTGGGGAAGAAAATAAATAAATAAAAATCAACAAGATGTCTAATGACTGCATAACTTAGCTCACACTTGGATTTCCTGAGGCACATCCCTAGCACCCTTAGAGTGATACCAATTCAGCTGAGCATAGAAACACCACTAGGCAGGCGTATTTCCATTTTAAAAAACCAAGATCTTAACAACCCTTCATTTTCTTTCTTCCAGAACAAAATCCATTTTTTCCCAACCAAATATGACAGACCATTGTTTCCTTTTTCACATGTGTATTCTAGATGAGGAGTAATTCCTAACTGGGTCACAGCCTGAATCACTGGTTTTATTGAAGCCATAGTTAACATAAAGGTAGAAATACACAGACTTCTTAACTGAGACATTTTCATTCTGTTATTTGCATTTCTGGTAAGGGCCAAAAAAAAAAACAAGTCCCTTGCAATCTCTAGGAATGAAGCACAAAACCCCATAAAACTCTACACTCTCTCTGTGATAAGAGTAGACAGGGGATGCCAGAAAAGAACACTTTCCTGAGATGTGTTCAGCTCCACAACTAGATATGCCCAGCTCCTACTTAAGCTGCTCCTGAACTATTACATCATGGTTTCAGTAATTGCATTGCTTTTGTCGTAGATATATAGCCTTCACTTTCCATGTGTTTCAGGGAGTGTATTAAATATTTATTAGGAAAAATAAAAAACGTAGGAAAGATTTCACAAACATTTTGAAGTGAGAAAGCATATCAGAGAGGAGTGTAATAGCATTAAATGGCAGACTTACATAACTGTTGTCTTGCCAGCTCCATTAGGTCCCAAGAGTGCTGTTATCTGACCTCTGTGAAAAGTGAGGCTGAGATCTTTAACAGCAGCCTTCTGGCCATCTACATGTTCTTTGGTGAGAGACAGCAGCATGACACCAATGGTGGCTCCTTCAATGCAAGGGTCTTTCCAACTTGGAGGTGCTGGGTCTGTATGGGGAAGAGCAGGAGATCACAAGGGTTCCTCAATCTAAAAATATGTGTGTCTATATAAGGAATAACAAATTAAATTAATCCCTGTTGCCATTTATCAAAGCTTGGAACAGATGATCAGATGCTCCAAACTGACAAACTCCAGTGAAATCAAAGATGCCATGCCAGTTAGTGTTTGCTAATAATTTGGCCTATTTGCAGTTTTAAAAAGTGGCCTAAAACAATTATGCCAAATTGTGTACATGTCTGCATGTGTATCCATACCATCATAAAATGGTTGTTTTATATTTTATTTCTAGTAGAAAAAACACTTGTAATAATGTTGCTTGAATCATTGTTTTATGTCCACAAGTATGAGAAAACTCTGTGTGATCTACTTCATATATGCCATATGGTTTCAGGCACATAACATTGACAAGCACTGCCAGTTAATCCTCTTAGTTCCCTCAGTCAAAGCAAAGCAGATGACTAAGTTGCAAAATGATGCAGAGAAGCGGTTTAGTCTAAATATAATTCAAGGTTCTCAATAAAAGCAGATACTCAGCATTTTTCCAACTGTGCAGCAACCAGCTAAGCAAACTGAGATAATCATATAATGTGCAGGTCGAGTTGACTTCCTTTCTGTGTCAGAAGGAAAAGTTGACATAAGAACAGACTAACATCAGCCCCATAAATATATAATTAAATGTAATATTTTATTGGTTGATTACAACTAAGAAACCTGGTAGTGGGATACTTTTTCTTTTTTTTTTTTTAAGGAAAAGCAAGTCAAATTGGAATGTTAGTCCAAAGAAACAGAAACTGTTATGGATGAGAATTATGAGAAGATATAATTATAGTTTTTAATAGATATTGTGTACATATATAATATAAACTTCTAAATAATATTTATAGCTTATACTTAT
>JANHGN010171355.1:0-31808 GCA_024605025.1 Megaceryle maxima | reverse complement strand
CCCCGGCCAACCTCCCCTGCAACGGTGCCAGGGATGGGGCAGCCACCACCTCTCTGGGCAGCCTGGGCCAGGCTCTCAGCACCTTTGGTGTAAAACAGTTCTTCCTTCTCTGGTCTAGTCGAGTGTTTTGCTGTCTTGGCTCCCCTGCTGGGGAGCAGTGGGTGCTGTGTGTAGGAAGAGCTGTGCAGGGCTGGGGGTCTGGGGAGATGGCCAAGTTGCATGGTCAAGAGAGTCCAGCACTGGTTTGGAGGGGCAGGCAGAGGAGTTTGTTCTGACTGTAGGTGATGGCGTCAGCAGGTCTGTGCCAGGGACTCAAAGCCCTTTCATGGAAACCAAGCCAGAGTTTATTTGCTGGTACCCATGGAGCCTGAGTGGGAGCTGCCATGCTCTGGGGATCGGTGCTGAGAGGGGTCGTCGCTGCCTGGCAAGCCAGCTGCTAGTCACAGAGATGCTGTTTCTGTGTCCTGTGGTGAATAAAATTAAACAACTCTCTGTTTCTGAATGACAGCCCAGGGACCGCACTTCTGCTCTGGCTCGGTGTGAAGTGGCTTTGTCCCGGTGTGGGTCCTCTGGGGCCTGAAGCCCTCGATTCATTAGTTGTCAGGCTTGTAGGTGGATTCTGCATTAGGCCTTTAATTTAGTGTATTGCCATGGGCTACTGACCACATGACACTGTTTGAGTGTGAGCAAATCTAACAAGGACCCTGCACTGCTTTTTAATTTGGTGAGAATAACAGAGTGAGCTGGGGCCCAGAGAGTGTTAATCATGAAGGAAAACTGGCTGAATTCAGGTCAGGTGGTGCTGGTCCTCGGTGTGACACGATGGAGAGGGAGGTGTGGGGCTGAGGAGGGAGCACCGTGAGCCCCAGCACCCTGTGGCACCAGCGATCCTGCTCCACTGGTGCAGGGAAGTGCTGTGGCCCAGACAGGGACCTTGTTCCTGCTGTTGCCTGTATGGCGGCACAGGGCCCAGGGCGGCCAGGCCCTGGGGAGGGTTGTGGGAGGCCCAGGAGTGCCAGGCACCTGCTGTTCCTGAGGGAGAGTGGCAAAGGCTGGTCAAAGCTGCCACCCACCTGCACCTCGGTCCTGAGACGAGTCGTTCGGCACAAAGGCCCCCGAGCCGCTGGCCCCCGTGCTGAGCAGCGTCCGGTGCCTGTGGTTGGATTTGTTCTGTACAATAAACAAATTCACACCGCTCTCCTGCGCACGGTTCCTGGATGGGACCAGCTCCCCTCGGCGTGCGCCACGCAGATTTATGACGTTATGCTGGAGCGGTGCCAGAGCTTTTGGCTGGTTTCTTTAAATCATCTTTTTTTGGGAGGAGTGGGCTGTGGGTGAGGGGGCACAGAAATTCTCCGTGGTAATTCCTGTTGACTGCGGTGACCAGTGAGGCAGAACTGATCAACTGCAGGCTTCCCTGCTGCTGAACTCTGCCAACAAAGTGCTTACATCTGCTTTTACGCTAATGGGAACTTTATGGACTGGTGTGTGCCCCTCCCCCCCCCCAGGAGCAAATTCCAACAAGGTCACAATCCAGAACGTTGCCACTTGACACCGGCGGTGAAGCCCTGAGCCAGCCGGAGGAGGCCAGGTTGCATTGAGGACCTTCTGGGGCAGGAGATCTAACGCCATCACCTGCAACTGATCGCCCAGAGGCCTCCCCACCACTGCTGCCCAAGGGGGCGTGCTGCTGGAAGGGGGCACGTGGACAGAGCAGCAGTGCTCGTGGAGGCCGTCGAGCGAGGCACCGAGTCGTGCTGCTCAGCGCACTGGGAGGAGTGAGGAGAGCCCAACCTCCAGCAGCACGCGGTGGTTTGGGAGGCTCCAGGCCACCTTCACCCTTATCGTGGTCTAGTGGCCCTTGCGTGCCAGGCACCTTGTGCCATGATGATGCTGTGTGCCCTCCCTACAGATGCTTAACTCCAGGCTTGGAGCCACAAGTGTGGGCAGCAGAGCTGGCAGAGGCAGGGTATGGCACAGCCATGCCGGGGTCCCCACCTGACTGATCAGCTCCATGTGCTGCCGTGTCCGGGTCCTGCTCTGGGTTTGTGCTGTGGGTCCCTCATCCCTGGTCCAGCTCTCTGGAGCAATCCTTGCTCATGCTGCACGCTCCTGGCCATGGGGACTCTGCTCCAGGATCAGCTGCTCAGCACAGAGCAGATGTGGGCACCAAGTGCTTGTGCCTTGTACCATGGAGCGGGGGGAGTTTGCCCCTGCTGCAGGGCGTATTTGGTGGCACAGGAGAGCAGTGACAGCCGTGGAAGGTGTTAGGTAGTGAGTTGCTGGCAGCCATTGGAAGTGTGGGTGCCTTGTGCCACTAGAAACGTCTCTTTCTCTTGGCTCCTGACTGCACAACATGAGCTGTGCCTCCCAAAGGCAGGTGTGGACACCAGCCTTCTAGACCCTTTGCATGTGGGGCCTGGGAGCCAGAATGGCATTGCAGAGCTGGTCGGCTGCCCTGCCGCGCACCGTCGGTGTCCCGAGGGGTCTGGCACTGGTGCTTGTGTCACACAAAGTGGCTGCCCAGTCCAAGGGCAGACCTGCTTTGTGACTGCACGGGCTGTGCTGGGCACAGTTCCAGCAGATCTGGAAATCAGTGGCTTGGTGCATTAAAGAGAAGCTTAGTGAAATTTCCGCTGTTACTTTTGTACCCCTTTTTTCTGCTCCCTTGGCTGTGCTGGTGGATTGTGCTGCTCTCTTCGTGTACCCGCGCTGAGCTGGCGGTGGCAGGGCTGCTCCTGCCGAGAGCGGCTCCGTGCCCAGGCTTGGCCACACGGCTGTTGGCACTCGGGTGCTGTGAGGAGCTGGGCGGGCATCGGGCACCTCCGGCTCAGGGCACAGGGAGCACAAGTGCTACGTTCTAAGTGTGCTGGGTACTTAAACTGGGAAATGATTGCTTTGAGGCTGTGTATTTTCCTCCATTTAATGAATGACCATTCCAAGTTAATGTTTATTAAGGTGATTAATACTTTAATTTGTGTGGAAGAGAGTTTGCAGAAACATAACTTGCTTCTACACAAGAGTTACTGTTCATTTTTCAGGAGATATAATCAGTTCAGACAAGTCCTGCTGAATTGTGGCCTGCTTTGGCAGCCCGAGTGTGAAGGATTATGGACGGTCTCCGATTAGCTGTCTCTTTTCTAATCTAACATTGCAAGTCCCTAATTGCTTTGACTTTGACTAAAGAGAAGATGGTTTCCATAAGGGCATCCCTCGAGCTGCGCTGTGTCCGTGCAGCTGCTGCCCTGGACGTGAGGAGTGGGGTTGGGTCCCCAGGCTCCCCTGTACTGGTGCCTTTACCCGTGCAGGTGGCATGTCCTGTATCGCTCCACTGGGATGTCGGTTGGGTTTTATGCTATGCAGAGTGCTGGTGGACACAGCTTCTTGTTGCTCCTAACGAGGAACAGGGACCAGTTGGTACTGAAGGAGCATCTGCATCCTGTCCTGTGGATGCAGGACCCCTCCTGGATTACAGGGGGTTAATGTGGAATCCTTCTGCCTGCACACAGGCCCTGTGAGACCAGCACAGTGCTGAAGATGGTTTGTCTGGGGAGAAGGGCATCCTGACCCTGCTGTGAGGGACTCTGGATGATGTGTGCTGGCACCCAGCTGGCTCTCAATGTGGGGGTCCATAGGGACATCTTGCTCTGAAATGTCTGTGTCAATGTGGTGGCCACTTGAGGGTGAGTCTGGCCCACAGCTGTCAGACACATCAGCTCTGGAGCTCTGGTTGCAGGAGGGGTAGCAGCTCCTCGCTGCTGGAGACACAATGGCCACATCACAGGCAGCGGGAAGGGGCTCTGGTCTCTCCTGGTGCCAGGGGAGTGGGAGGGGGCTCTGGTCTCTCCTGGTGCCAGGGGGGTGGGAGGGGGCTCTGGTCTCTCCTGGTGCCAGGGGAGTGGGTGCTTTCACTGGCGATGCCCCGGAGAGGCCAAGCATGGGCTTTGCCAGCCGGGCTCCCCGTCTCCTCCTGCTGCGGTTTGCAGCGACCGCTGCCTCTAAACAAACCGAAAGGCGATTTCTGAGCAGGCAGCAGTGAATGAATTCTGTTTTTCTCAAGCATTTAGTGTTGCTTTCAGTTTGCTTTGATGATGTCTTCTCACAACTAGTGTAAACAGACTGCGCAACGGGGAGCACTCACATGTGTATGAGAAGCTGCACATGAAAGACAGAGGCATCTTGAAAGCCATAATAACGCTCCGAGTGCCAGTTAAAGGATTTGTCACTAAGAGCACTTTACAGATAGAAAGAACTTATTAACTAGTGTGACTAACAGCTTGCAAGGTTTAATTGATGTGTGTTTGTTGTCCTTTTATATCTCTCCCCCTTGTCTTCCTTTTGGCACCGATTCCAGCAGTTCCTGGTGCAGGAGCAGCAGCCTCCAAGCTGCCTCAGTAGGTACCAGGAATAAAAGCAAGGCCAAGCCCTGCCCCGAGTGCCCCGGTCCCGGGCTGCCATCAGTCGGGGCTGTGGTGGCCCCAGGGGCGCATCCCTGCTGTCCGGTTCCCCCCAAAGATCTGAGGCTGGGCTTATTTTCTTGCTCTGGGTTCTGTTATTCCTCCCTAAGTGATGCTGAGTTTTTGAAGATAAAGCTTTTCAATGCATGAATAGGACGGATAATTAATGTTTCTGCCAGGCAGACTCCTCGTTGCAAGATTGATTGACTATTAAGGTCATAACGCAGAAGCCACCCACACGAAACCAACAGGCTAATGTTAGACTTCAGGTTAAGCCGAGAGTTGGTCAGCTGTCCATGGTCACAGTGGGGGCTTACAGTCATCTGTCAACAAGTGATTGATTGATGTGGACACCTTCCAATCTTATTCTGATGATTCTCAGCAGCTTGCCTGGTGGCCATTTTTCAGGAGCTGGCAGCACTCAGACCTCCAAGACTCAATGCGATGACTGCATGGGGGTTAACCCTTTCCTTTGATCCCAAACGTCTGTGTTACGGGTGCACGAGGGGAGGATTGTCTTTGTGAGCCCCCATCCCGGAGCGTGCTGGGAAGCTCCCAGAGATTGCGTGTGGGAGCGATGCTGTCTTTCAGACATTTCTCACTGACTTGGCCCAGTCAGGGCTGCGAGCCGGGCTCTGCAGAGAGTCCATCTGGAGTAGAGCAGACAGGGCTTTATAACCTGGCTGCCCTATCAGCTCGACTTCTGTGGGCACTTCAGTGTGCCACAGAGTCAACCCTGTGCGTAAAGGGCCCAGCCACAGAAAGGCAGCTTCTAATAACTCAGGTAGGAAATAGTTGGGTATTTGGGGGGGAGGGAAACTAAGGTTCTGGATGTTTTTATTCTCATGCAAGCAACAGTGAGTTAGAGGGCTCTGCTCCTTTAGAGAATAGCTCCTGGTTCAGCTCTTTGAAGTCACAGGGAGAAATTTGCTGCCTGGATGCTTCTGTACAGGCACGTGAAGGTGGCTTAAATACATCTCTCTAGTATTTTATGTACATGTTACACGTGGTGTATGCCCACACACATGCCAGGGGAAAGCGAAATTATAATTATGTATGATATATACTGTACATTTGCAGTATCTAAACGTGTTCCACAGTGCTTTTGGTTGTGGGCATGTACTGCAGGTTTCCATTTCTTTGTTTTTCCGCAGTTTTAGTTTAACTGTTTTAAGGGCCCTGTCTGCTGGCTTGTTCACCTTCCCCTGCACTTCTATCTGTGGTTTTAGCATTCATAACATGCCCTAAAAAGCTGTGAGGAAACGTCAAGAGCCCTTTCTCCTCCAGGAGCTGGATCTTTATGTAACTCAAGTGCATCGTTGCATTTTTACGGCGCGGGCCAAGTGCTGTACGGTAGCAGAGCTGGCACAGGAAAGCTGTGCTGAGCTGCTCTGGGTGCTGGTGCATTGACATGCACCCCTTAGGGTGCCAGCACAGCTGGGAGGGCCTTCACAGGCCCCAGCAATGGGCTGCAGTCAGACGTATTTCCCATAGAGACATTGCAACAGGCCCTGATCCAGGAGCCCTTAACGTCAGCCTCTCTCCTGACTGAGCAGGGACTGGGTCTGTAGCCAGACAGGGCTGCTGGGAGCTGGGCTTCCATAGGCATGGCCAAGTTTTGCTAATCCCATCTGCTCTCCATCCCTTGCAGGTGGTGATTTGTTCCAGAGCCACTCAGATGCCCGCTTGGATGGTGCCTCCCATGCCAGCCTTGTTGCCGACTGTCTCCTGGACTCCAAGGACCATCTTCCAGTGCATGGCTGGGCAGCTTCCCGCTCTGAGCTGCCGCCCTGGGCAGGCTCCCTGGCAGCAGCACTGACCTGCACCTAAGCAAGCACTGTGCCCAGTAGATCTGGTAGGTTCCCAGTGGGAAGTGGAGTGGGCACGAATCTCAGCCAGCCTTTGCCCAGAGGCAGGTGCACCACCGGCATGTGTCGGCTTGTGGGGGTATGCTGGGGGCTGGTGCCCCTCTGGGAGGGCTCGCTCAGTGGTGTGAATGCACCAGCCAGCTGCTCTCTGAGTGTCTCCCAAAGGTGTTTTCCAGAGTGAGGGTGCAAAGCGCGGGACTTGGCTCTGGCTGGAAGTGCTGAGCAGCCCGTCCCGGGGGAAGGGGCCTCTCTGCAGCCACTCGGGGATGCAGCTGAGGCAGCAGCAGCTGAGGCAGCAGCAGCCAAGGTCTCCTTGGGCTCTGCTCCCTGTCCTGCTCAGCTTCCAGGGCAAGCAGTGGGTCTGAGACTGGTACCCGCCCAGGCGAGGTCGAGTGTGTGGGGGCTACAAATCCATCCCTGTGCAGCTCCCCAAGACTGAGCAGGCAGGCGCTTCTCCCCAGCCCTGCATCAGCCCCTGCGGCAGAGAGAGCAGGGCTGTGCTGGGGAGGGAACGCCGTGACCTGTCCTTGTGTAAACTGAAACAGGGCACTGAAATGCCATGTGCCCTCCGCAGAGTTTTTCCAGGGCACGGCAGGGCCATGTGCAGAGCTCCAACTCTCATTCGGGGCTCTCGGTCTGAGGGCATGGAAGACCAAGAGTTTGTCTCCTGAGGCCTTTGCACCAGCACCGTGGCCTTCCCTCCTCCTCCTCACGCACCCCATGCTTGTGTGTTTAGCTCCTGCTTGGCTGGGCAGAGGGACCCTCATGGGCCACAGCAAGGCCTCTCATAGTAAGAAAATGAGTCCACAAAAAGCAAGTGAGTCGTATTGTGAATTGCTTGTCTTCCTTCAGGAGCCCTTCCCTCCTGGGCCTTGCCCAAGGACCACCACCTCTTGATGCAGCACAAGGTCTTGGGCATTTTCAGTAAAAGCTCCCTGCCACCACTGGTCCTGGCATCTGTGGGATGCAGAGTGCTCTGGGCTTGCTGCAAAGTGCAGTGGGGGTGCAGAAGTTGATGAATCAGTTCCCATGTGAGACTGGAGAGCTGTTGGTTTAGCTTTTGTTGATCAGAAAGTGGCTTGTTTGGGCATAGTCATGCCAGGGAGCAGTGGTAAGGCTGGGAGAACCCAGCCTAGGTCCTTCATCCCTGACAGCTTGTGCCCTCTGGATGCTGAGGTCAGCCAAGGCGGGATGCTGCCGAGTGCTTTTCTGCTGACTGCAGGTGGTGAGAAGTGGAAAGGCACCAGTGCTGCTTGCTGACAGCTCCAGCTCAACTGGGTGGGTGGGATTTCCCTGGAGCTGCCCCGAGAGATGGACCTGGCGTGCTGGTGGTGCTAACCCCGGGACATGTGGAGCAAACCTTCACTGCGCTCTGGGAAGGGGGGACCAGGGTATCTCCTGCAGCTCGTTATGCAGAAGAGAGAAATATCATATAGTTATGTCTCCCTGTCTATCCCTAACGTGACACTGTGGTAATTAAGGTGGTTTTGCATATTGGAGAGTCCCTCTGATCAGGGTACATTCAAGACTTGAGCTTCTGGGCTTCCTGTTAGGTCACATAAATTGACCAACGAGTCTAAATAACCACAGGAAGCAAAGCAGTCCCTTTCTGTAACAGAAACCCTGTGGCTGGGCTGGGTTCCTTCTGTCCCTCTACTTGCTGTTCCTGGCCCTGGTGTCTCCTGCAGGTTGGCCATCTCGCCTGGGCCACCTGCGCTGAGCTCCTGCAGCCCAGCCGTGCTCCTCCTGCCCAGGGCGGTGTGGCATCCAGATGCCCGCTGAGCAGCCCACCCTGCTGAGCCAGAGGTGCGATAGCCGGCGAGCTGGCAGCCTTGTGCTGCGGGCGAGGGCTGGGAGCAAGCAGCCTGGCTGGGCTTGTCTTCTCCACCAGCAGCCACCAGCCGCGGTGTCCCTGTGGTGTGAGCCCAGCCAGGGTGGCCTCGGGGCTCCTCCCGAGGCAGCGTGGGTATAATAACACTGATGAAAAGCTGATTAATCCTTGTAAGCGAGCCGCGATAGCTTCCCTCTAGAACTGAAGAGATTACCACTGATTTGTCATCCCGATTGTTTCAAAGAGAGGTGCAATTAGTCGCTCTAATTCAGCTTCGCTTCTCACCGAGCGGTGTGACAACTGCGATGCAATCAGTGGACCCGCGCACGGTGGCGGCCGCGGGTGGGTGCGTGGGTGCAGCTGTGCCTGTCACCGTTGTGCGTGGCAGGCGGCTACCAGAACAGTGGGGCATCGTCACATGCGCGTTCGAGGGGCCAAGGCCCTGCGGTGCCGCGTGGTGGAGCAGACGCGGCCCGCGGTGGAGCTGGCGTGGCTGAGGCAGGTGCTGGTTGTGCAGGAGCCTCTTGGGAGGGCACAGCCAGTGCTGGCCTGAGACCAGCATGGGGTGATAAGTTCCATTGGATGTGGGCATGGTATGAGACTGTTTTATTTAAAAAAAAAAAAAAAAAAGGAAGAAAAAGTGGTGGGAAATCTTGTTTTTCTTCCCTTGCCTCCCCCAGCATTTGTCCCTCCTCTTTGCCAGGTGTGTTAAATTCCATACCAGGTACGGGGGGAGTGCAGGGCTTCACTTAAGGCTTCCCCCTTTCTGAGGACTGTCTGCCACAGAAAAGGTGCAGAGCTGCTCTGGACAATGCAGAGCTCGTGGCCTTCCCCCCACAGCGGGCACAACCCTTCGGCTCCCTGCTGGGGGTCGGCAGCTGCCCTCCCCCCAGGCAGAGGAGGCAACTCATGGTATTTCAAAACTTGTGTTTTTTTAGTGAAACAAATCACATAAAAATTCAATTCAAAATGAACAAAATGAAAATGCTTTAAAAAACAAAACCTGCCCATGGCTATTTCTTGGTTGAAGCTGTCTCTCTTTTTTTTTTTTTTTTTTTTTTTTTCTTTTTTCTTTCTTTCTTTTTTCCCCCCAGGAAGGCATTTTGTTTCTGGAGCGCGCTGGCTGTGCTTGCTGGGGAGGGTCTTGGTGGGGTGGCTCAGAGCAGCTCTGTGCACTGGCCGCCAGCTGCCCCTGCCCCTCGGCCCCCGGCCAAGCGCCGCGCAGCTGCTCGGCTCATGTTCCCCGGCCACGGCGCGCCTGTGTCACTGCAAGGGCGAGCTTTTCCCTGGCTGCGTGGCCCCCGGCCCCTCCGCCTCGGCCATCAGCTGTTGTCCCCCACCGGGCTGGCAGCCATCACCCTGTGCTGTCTGGGGGACCCCGCACGTCCTGAGCCTGGGCCAGGGACCAGTGTGGAGCTGACCCTGCCCCTCCATCGCTCAGCCTGCCTGGGGCAGCTCGGCCCTGCTCCCCATGCGCTCGCAGCAGCACCCTGGGCAGCGGCTCGGCCACATGTGGGGCGAGGGCCCAGCAGGCATGGGGTTTGCCTGGAGAGCCCCTCAGAAGGGTTTCTGCTGCTGTTTGTCGGTTGGTTGTTCACCTGACCCCTGCCCAGTCCGGTGATGAGCATCCCCTGCCCAGGGCGGGTGGGTGCAGTAGAGTGCGTGTAGCGCACAGGAGCGTGCGGTTAGCTCGGTGCGACAGCCCGTGCGTGGCATGCGGTGCCACTTCACTGCTGGAGCTGGCCACCTCGGCAGGATCACGCCCGAAACACTGACACAAAGGTGAGTGTGCTTGCATCACACTGATCCCACCAGCAGTGCCCCTGTCCCGTGTTTTCCTCGCCCTTGGGAGCGTGCAGTGAGCGCAGCTCAACGCTCCCCAGCACGCAGGTGGCAGCTGGCTCATCACCGCACCCGCTGCACCAGTGTCTGTTGATCTGGGGGGCAGCTGGGGTCTTGGTGGTGCCAGGAGGGCCACGCTGGACAAGTGCCATCAACTGGGACACATTCCTCTTGCCTTTCCTGGCTCCGGTCAAGGTTGGTCTCTGCACTGGCCGAGGCACTGGCTGGCATGGGGAGCACCCACGGGACATTTTCAAGTGCTCCTGCTCCTTGCAGATAAATATCAGCCACGGTAGGAAGCCCACCTCTCGCTAGTTTTATGTTTCTTGCCTCTGCCTCTGCACTTCCTAAACCTGGCAGCAGGCCCAGCTGTCTCCAAGTCTAAGATGAAAATACCCTTGCAAATCCCACTCATAAAAATACCTGCTGTATTCCCAAAACATGCCTGAGATAGCTTCCAGAGAGGATGAGGAGCTAAAATAAGATGCATGAGCTCAGAGTCCCATTTTCCACTGGCCTTGCGGTTCCCGTCACCACAGCACACACCGCGCCATGGACTGAAATGGAAGTGCTGCAGTGCGGGGAGGCTTCGGGCTGGGAACTGGACAAGCTGCAGCTCTTCTCGGAGCAGGAGCTGCTGCAAACCTCATGTGCACCAGCAAAGCCTCCCCCTTTGCAGCCCAGCAGCCCCTGGGCAGCGGGATGAGCCCTTGTGAGGTGGCACAAGCTGCCCCCCCAGGGTCACAGTCCATGGAACGAGGTGTCAGGCTACCTGGGAACCTGAATCTCAGCCTTGTTCTCTTCTAAAACGCTTTGCTGCAGTCCGTGAACATATCACAGATCTTGTCATACTTGCACTTTTTTGGGGTTTCTTTTTGTGGGTTTTTGTTGTGTGGTTTTTTTTGGGTTTTTTTGTTGGTTTTTTTTTTTTAACAACCCCCTGCTGCTATTTTGATGCCAAAACACTTCCTGGATCAGACGCAGATGTCCCCACAGTCACGTCCTGCCATTGTCTCTGCTCGGCTATTCCAAGCTGCCCGCAGAGGCAGAAACTGATGTGCTCGATGGTTTTCCCTGGACTACAGGCAGGGATGGGGCTGCTGTGATCTCTTGGCAGGGAGGGTGTCCACCTGCCCTGAGCAGGGTCTGGGGTGGCAGCAGAGCCACTGCCTCCTTCTGGGGCTGGGGACAGGGTGGTCACAGGGGCACAAACCCCTTAGACTGTCCAAGGCACCCCTGGACACAGCCATCGCATCAGAGACCCCTTCTGCCCTTCTGGTACCTGCTGTGCTTCGTGTTCGACCAGCTGGGGTTGGGGGGGTGCTTTTGCCTGTTGGGCTCTTTGGGGCAGCACTCTGCATTGTGCTGCTCCAGAGGTCTTGGAGGATTTTTGTCCCCAAAGGATCACCCCTCGGCAGTGAGCTCATGGGGGGAGAAAAGCCCTCTTGGCTCAGCAGTGATGCTAATGGTCCCCGGGTGGTCTGTCCCCGCCTTGGCACCATGACAGTGACCAGGCAGTGCAGGGCAGCACAGAGGTTGCTCAGCCCGGTGCCCGTTGGTATCATTATTGCCGGGGGCTTTCATGGGAGCTCTGAGCTGAGCTTTATTTGGCAGGGCAAAAGCTGTCCCCTCTCTTTGCAGAATTGCTTCCTGAATCTCATTTAACAGGGGGCTGCGTGGCAATATTCAAAGTTAACCACTCCACTTGCATTGCCTTATATGTCATCAAGTGCTACTTAATGATCTGTGAATGGAGGGAATGCTGGGAATGGGCCGGGCCGCGTGTGAAACATCTATCCGGAGTCTATAAATAATGCAGCCTCTTTATGCCTTGCACAGTTCGGAGCTTCATGGGAGGAGCATCTCCCGGCTATGACTGAAAGAGCCTGTAAGTGATTTGGGAATGAAACAAAGGCGATGAAATGCAACCAGAGGGACCATTCAGTTCCTGAAATACCCTGCAAATGTGCCTCAGCCGCTCCTGGCCAGCTCCCGCGCTGCCACTGGTGCCCCACGGGCTGTGCCCACATGCCCCTGGACACGGCCCCTGACACTGACCCTGCGCTAACTGGCCATAAAAGCGTTGGCAGGAGCCCTGCTCCTGCCTCCCAGCCCATGTCTCTGTCTCTTGTCAGTAACTCACTGCACGGGGGCTGCCTGCGCGTGATGTGTTCTTGCTGGCACTGGCCGCAGTTGCCAAGCGAGCGGCAGCGTCCCCGGCTGCATCAGCTCCGGCGCGCGAGCCACAGCAAGCGCTCCCTGACCTCGGTGGCGGCTGCTGCGGTGGCAAGCTTCTGGCTTGCTCCCTTTCCCTGCTATGGAAAAGACCTGGCAATGGGAAAATAAAGGCGGGTTTCTGTGAGAGCAGCTTTCTGTCTGGGGGGTTTTCTAGGGTGATGTGTGGGTTTCCCTGCACGCTTGGAAGCCGCTAGTTTTTGTTGGAAATGCCAGGCGGAGGCGGGCTGCAGCTGCGCTGCCACAGCGTGGGCGATCGGCAGCCTGTGCAGGACACGCTGAGGTTGTCTTCTCCGAGAGGCGCTGCCAGCCAAGGAGAACCACGGCTGTCTCAAGCAGGTGCACGGTCCCCTTCCCTGGCACCCGCGCTGCTGATTTCTACCTGCCAGCAAAGGCAACTGGCCCCTGCCAGGTTGGCACCGCTGCCAGCTGCTGGTGCCGCAGCCATTGCGGGGTGACTTCTGGTCACAGAGGGTCCACTCTGCCTGGGCAGGGAAAGGGTTGCATCACTTTGATTAATTGCAGGATATGTTTCTGTCCTAAACAACTATTCTGTCGTTGCTCTGCATCTTTTGGGGAATTTTCTGCACGTGGTGTGGGCGATGACATCTGTGTAATTAATAACTGCGAAGCAGGAGCGAGGCAGAGTCGCGCCAGCGTGGCAGCGATCAGGGAAAGCAGAACTGGTCTCCCGTGCAGCCCCGGTGTTATCTGCTGCCGAGCAGGTGGAGCGGCCATGGCGCGGGGGCTCGCGGCTGGGGCCGTGCCTGGCTTTTATTTTTAACACCCTGCTCCCAGGCGGTGACAAGCCTTCGCTAAGTGAGGTAATAGCCAATTGATTTTGTTCCGTTTTGCAGTGGGCAGTAATAAATCACACGGCTTGTCAGGGGGTGTTTCATGTTTTCAGTGAGAGTGTGCCAGCAATTAACCATCAGAAAGCTCTTGTGGCTCTGCTCTTGAAGACGTGGCTGCAGCCTGAAACTGAGGAATGCGGGGCCCTCCGCCACCAAAACAGAGCGGCTGTGGCAGAGATGTAGAGGGAGGTTTTATTTCCAGGCTCTAAAGTGGACAGAGCAGGAATTGATTGATGAGCAGGAGGAGCAGCCAGCCCCTTTGGGGGCACAGCTGCTTCTGAGGGGACAGGGGAAGGGTAGAGCTGTGGGACATCCCCATCCCCAACACCCTCCCCATCCCATCCCTATCCCCATCACTATGCTCCCCAGCCCCATGCCCTCCCTGTCCCCATTCCCACCATTCTCATCCCCATCTACCCCTGTTGCCATCACCTCCACCGTTCCCAGCTCCCTCCCCAGCATGTCCTGTCCCCGCCGTGCCCTGAGGACCCCCAGCATGGGGGCCAGGGGAGGCGTGTGGTCCAAGGAAGGCTGCCTGGATGGCTGGCCCCAGGTCTGTGGCTGTGCTGGCAGGGGGTCGTGCGATGTGGATGGGGTGAGATGGAGTTGCCGGGTGCTTCCTGGCCCTGTCGTAGCCATCGCTGTACACTGCCACCCTGGGCTGCCTGTACCCAGCTCTGGGTGTGCAGGAAGCAAGAGGCAGCCACGCTTCCCTCCAGCTCTGTTAAACAAGACAGGGGGTGTTGTGCCCTTGCCACACAGCCTTCATGTCTCGGTTCAGAGCCCCTTGTGCTGTGCCCGGTGGGTGCTGCTGGGGCTGGGTCCCTGCAGCCCTTGCCAGGTGGTGGGGGCTCGGCTGGGCTGAGGCAGGCACGGGTGGTGGGCTGCGGGGTCAGCCTGGTCTCTGCAGCCTGCTCCTTCCCCTCTGGGCTCCGGCTTGATGATTCCCAGATGGTAATCGCTCTGCTTTTATTTCCCGTAACCTTTGTTACTCTGGGAAGGCAGAGCCCAGAGTCAGAGATAGAGGCTGGGGTGAGGGACATGGCGGGGAGGGTCAAGACCCCAGGGAATAATACTGGTTTCAAAGCAAGGCCTTTCACAGCCCTCATCTGCATTTGGAAATAAGGAGGGACTGCTTTGCATTCAGAGCTGGAGGCGCCGGTCCCAGGGGGGAACAAACGGAGCAAGTGGTCAATTGATCCCTGATCAGAATAAGGAAATTATCTTTGGGGTTACTGCTCTCCCGCATTGTGCCGTGGGGCTCTGGTGACAAAAGAGCCTTCTCCTGGCTGCCCACCAGAGCTGGGGGGGAGGCTCTCGCTGCTTTTCTCGTTGCAGTGCTGCTTATAAAACGTCCAGAAGCAGAGAAGGAGGGGGGGGGGCGCAGACAAGACCCCGAGCTGCCGTGTCACTCCCGGTTAGATCAGAGCAGAGCTGCCTCCTCCTAGGGCCACGCTCTCCGCCACTGCCCCGCACGCTGCTGGAGATGACGCGCTGCAGCTCCAGCGCCTGTCTGAGGGAACTGATAAATAAAGCAGGAGAGGGGCTCTGGGGTGGGCGCCTGGGGCTCGACTGCTGCTACCCAACGGCTGCGCCCGAGGCAGGACTGGGACCGGGGCTGCGTCCTGCCCGTTCCAAAGGACAGACCATCTCTTTTCCCAGAGTTTGCACAGAAAAGGGTCTCTCTGTGAGGCTGTGCCTGTGTCAGCAGCTCATACAGCATCCCATGGGGGGACTGGCTTGATCCAGGTGGGCAGCGAGGGGGGCTGCGGCTCATCGGTGATGGGCAACGGGTGATAGGCAATGGGTGATGGGCAGTGGCTCCCATCACTGAGCAGCGAGCCCAGTGGCTTTTGCCACTTTAACGTCCGAATAAAGCAGGAACTTTGCAAAGGCCGTTCTTAGCTCACCTTGCTCTCCATCTCCTCTGCTCTCCCATCAGGCACTGCCACTCTCTATGAGTATTCTCCAGATGATTGTTACGTGCAATTACTTATACTCTAAGGGGCTTGAAATGTAATAAATAGTTTAATATTTTCTTTTTTTTATTACAACTTTGCTTTTTCTAAATCAATAGTGATTTTAAAGGAAGAAAAGTAATTATTAGAGGTTTTGTTCCCTAATTTAGGTGGCTGTCTGCAGTATAGTCTCACACTGATTTCTTGCTGAAATCCTTCCTTGTCGATGCAAGAAGATGATCTGCAAAGTGGCATTGCCCTGATGCAGGGCCTCTGTCTGTCTCCTGCCCTGGGTTTGCTGCAGGGGCTGTGGCTATGGAGAGTGTTTCCCACCTCCTGGTCCCCTCTGTGCTGGTGCGAATTAGAAATAATTCTCCTGTGGACAAAGCGACCAACCTGCGTGCGCACGTGTGTGTGTGTGTGTATGTGTTGGCTGGAGAAGACCCTTGGAAAGGCTCCTGAGTGGTGGGAAAGGCTGCGCTACCTGTACCTCCTTCCCTGGGACCTGACTGCCCAGCAAGACCAGTTTCCCCATTGGCACCAGTTGCTACAACCCTGTGACTCTGCTGGAGGTGCTGCTGCTGGCACCAAGGCACTGGCATCCCGCAGTGTGAGCCCAGGCGTGTAGGAAAGGAGCTGGATGTTTTCATGGAAATGCAGCTGAGATTTCATGGGTTTGCTATGGGTTAAAATTCCAGATTTGACACTTTTGTCATGGAGCTTTGGCCAGCGAAAGCCGTGGCGAAATCCCAGCGAGCGCACGCTGGGTGCCACGCTGTGCCTGCTGCTGCCCGTGCTGGGCTCGTCTCGTGGGAGCTTGTCCCACTTTCTGGGGGTCACCCCATTGGAAACAGGCTCCCAACACTTCCCGGGGGTCCCCATCACAGCTGCCTCACGGAATGAGCACAGGCAGGGGGCCCCGCACAGCCTGGCAAGCAGGACCCGTCCCGCGCTGCCGTGCGGCGAAGTGCACACGGACAGAAGGACAGCTGTTTTAAAACCTCCTCCATGGGAGGCGGAGGATGGACGGGAAAGGCAGCCCTTCCTCCCCCCAGGCCCCCAGCATTTTTGTGATTTCATGGGAAATTGTAGGAGGAGAGAACGTGTTTCCCGCGGCTCTGGGAAGAGGAGCACGGTTCACAGGGTTTGACGGGATTTTGCGGGCCCCTGGGTGTGCAGCGAGCCAGGTTCTGCTCCTGGAGAGGTACCTGCTGCGCAGGGGGGACACGCCTCGTTGCAAAGATGATGAAGAGGAGCAGATGCTGCACGTGTTGGCATGAGGATGAATGAAGTGATGATGAGGGAAAGATGAAGCTGTTTTGATGGCTGGCATTACCAGGCATTGAGGCAGCACAATAGAGCCCAGTTACACATCCCTGTTACACTTTTGGTGGGCTTTTTTTATTTGCTCCCCACTTCCATTTTATTTTTAACATCCTTGCTTTCATTTTCTAACATCCTACGTGACTTCTTTGTTATGTGATTAATATCTCTTGTGAACTCACTGCCTGGAGCTTCCCGTGTTGCTGGGAGCTGCACAGGAGCCAGAGGCAGGTGATGCTCCAGCTCCAGCTCCAGCAGCCCTTTCTCATTCAGACTTCAGGGAGGAAAAAAATTCTGTCTCCTCTTGGACTCTATTTATTGCCACAGCGTGAGGCTGATTAGGGGTGACACAGCTCACACGAGTCCAGGTAATGCCTCATACGGTAGCAAGTGACCCAGAAACATCCTGGAAAAGTGCAGCCAAGGAAATAGGCCCTTGGAGTAAGTCAGGGTGTTCACAGGCGGTGGCTGTCTCTTGAGTCTCGCTGTGATTGGCGGGAGGATTCCTTCCCCAGCAGGTTGGTCTTAGGCAACGTCAGTGACTGAAGAGTCTGGTCACGGGCAGTCCCATGGGGCAGATCTGTTGAAAAGTCTGAAATCTTTTTTTACATCTGTAAGAAGCTGGCTTTTTTTTTTTTTAGCTGTTTCATGAGTATCTAGGTGAGGGTGCTGTAAAACAGCCCTGGGTTTTACTCTGCCTTGGTGGCAGGGCTCCTTCCTGCAGTATGTCAAAAAAAGTTAAAGGCTGGTGCCAGAGGAGACGGGGGCACAGCGGTATGTGGGGGGCTTGTGTGTGCTGCCGGCCACATGCTGCCTTCCCAGCACACAGAGCTCGTTAAGCCCCACCACGGCGATAGCACTGGCTTTAGTACACGTCCTCGTGGCGTGCTGGAGGCTGTAGACAAGGAGCCAATTCAGGAGCCGGAGGTATCTGCAAACGCGCTGCTGGTCGGAGGCTCCTCCAGCAGAAAGAGGAAACTGCCGCGCTCGGCCCCTGCTTCCTATTTCCTTCAGAATGGTGTTTCCCCTCCTTTTGGTAAACCTGGCGATTAGCGCTGGTGGAAAGCTCTCCGTACGTTGTTCATCCCATCAGCAGGCCCATTAGATGGGTTTGTGTGGTGTTAACAACCGGCCATGGCTGAAAGTCTGTCAACACGCCGTCCATGTCAACACACTCCAACAGCAGATGCTCCTACAGCTGGTCACGTGCAAAAAAAGGGCGTTTTGTGCTGGTTACAGAAACTCCCAGCTCTCGGACAGAGATGAAAGCAGAGATGAAAGGTAAAGATAAGCCCAGCTTGGGTGCCTGGCCGTGGCTGTCCCGAGGCACCTGCTGTCTTGGCTGCAGCTGAAGCTGTGCGGTGCCACACCAGCCCCTGGACCTGCCCCAGCCAAGCAGCAGCTTCCCTGGGCAGGGGGTGGCGTCGAGGTCCCAGTGCTGGGAGGAGCAGGACGCTCCATTCCCCGTGCCCCTGCCCAGGCAAGGCGGGTGACGCTGCCATTCCTGTGCCTTGGTACAGGGTCGTTTCTCCAGGTGCCCTTGCTGAGGGCAGTGAGGTGGGAGGTTCCCCGCTTGATGTGGGTGCAGGACTCTGAAGTTGGGTTACCACAAACATCCGCACCGCAGCTGGCGGGGAGCGGAGCGGGAAGGGCTCTGCTGTTGTTGCTGGGTGTTGCTGCACAGTGTCATAGTTCTGTGCCCTAGCGTGGTGCTGTTGTGTGATGTTGTAGCGCGGTGGTGTAGTGTGGTGCTGTAGAGTGGTGGTGTAGCGTGGTGCTGTAGCACGGTGCTGTAGAGTGGTGCTGTAGTGTGGTGCCATGATGTGACAGCTCTGCCTGGTCTCGCAATCCGGAAGGATCCCGCTCCTTTTCACCACAGCTGTCACACTATTGCACACAGTTTTTTTCAAGCAAAGCCTGTTGATCTGATCTA
This sequence comes from Megaceryle maxima, assembly GCA_024605025.1. Taxonomy (NCBI): domain Eukaryota; kingdom Metazoa; phylum Chordata; class Aves; order Coraciiformes; family Cerylidae; genus Megaceryle; species Megaceryle maxima. The sequence continues at coordinate 13,507 of JANHGN010171355.1, read as the reverse complement.
GAGCACAGGGAAACTGGTGCTTGTTCCTTGTGTGAAGGATGATGCAGGGGTATTTCAGGCATTTGCATTTGCCAGTGGAGGATGTTCTTACACAACCTAAAATCAAGGATGGACTTTTTAGAGACAGCGTGCGCTGGCTGCGGTGGTATTTGGCTCAGCAGTCGGTGCAGATGTAGGAAACAATATATTTTTAAGAAATGGAACTGCAGGGCTCGTCAGTGCCTGTCCACAACAGCCGCACCGTGCGTCAGCTTGCTTGACATGAGCACTGCAATGCTCTTGGTGACCGACGGGCTTCTGCTGTCCCTCCAGAAACGGGGCTGCTGGCTGCAGTGGCAGGATGGGAGCTGGGACCCAGGGCAGCTCCATGCCCATAGCCCCCCTGGACAGGCGGCTCTGAGTGGGGGGGTCTGCAAAGGGTGGCTCCTAGCTTGGAGGAGCTGGTTCACAGCAGCACTGGCAATCTTCTGAGCTATGTTTCTGAATCATCGCTGCACATGTCTTGTTTCTATAAAAAGAAACCAAGTACAGATTTGAAATTGTCAGTGTCTTCTTTGTCCGGCTAAAATCGAAGATTTTTCCAGTCCTTGCTGTCTGTGCTAGAGAGAGGGAATGTGTGCGGTTCCAAAAGGTTGGACCTGGATTTTTTATCTCCAAACACCACAATGTAAGAGTGCAGCATGTGCTGGACACCTCAAAGAGGAGGGACGTTTGCACCCAGCTGAGGAAGCACGGCTACAAGAACAGCACATCTGAGCTCCTTCGTCCAAGGGTAATGCTGATCCAGTACTGACACGTGGTGCCTGAAGCCCAGCGTGTGCCTGCTTTCCCTGGCATCCCACCTGCTCTTCTCCTGTGGACTTGGGCGGCTGCAGCATGAGCTGCTGTGCAGGACCCTCCTAATTAGAGTGTGTGTAAGGCAAGGACTTAAGGCAGGATTTCCAAGTGTGTGACCTAGAAGCATGAGTCTCATTTATATTCATGAGGCTCGGGTGCTTCTGAGAATCCCACCTGAACCTGCTCAGCTGTGTATAGAAATAAGACACTAGTTGACATTAGAAAGGACCTCTCACTTCAGTTGAGGCTTCTGGCAATGAGAACGTGAGAGCTGGGTTGTTCTAGAAGAAATGGCTGGAAACCCACCTCATTTCAAACTCAGCAACAGCAAGGTGACCTGAGCAGGGCAGGAAGGGGACAGGGGTGGGCGAAGTGAGCAGGTGCTGATGCTCAGCTCTGTGTCCCTCAGAGATGGTTTGATCCCAGTGAGGAGAGGGCTGGGGCTGCCCCAGGCCAGCCCTGCCTGGTGCTGCCCGTTGGGATGGGGGTGGTGCCACCCCACTGAGTGGACACAGGGTGCCACGACACCTGCCCATGCTGCGAGCCCTGGCACTGCCCTGCACACCGGGCGCTGGGGGCAGCATGCCTCAGGTTGCTCAGGGGTGTCTAAAGCCAGCATCAGCACTGGCACTCTGGAAAATGCACAAGAGCTCTTCCCAGGGTGGTGTGGTTTTTAAAATAGGAACAAAATCCAGCTCTTGTATGTGGAAATGTTTATCTCCTTCCTTCTGTTGTTTCTTGGTGGCACTCCTGGCCAGGTTGCAGTGCCCATGGCTGGGGCCAGGCTGCTCCCACCGCTCTGCTCTGAGCAGGGGCTTCAGCCTCCATTCTGTTACAAATTCTGTGGGACAAATCAACATCTCCCATTAGGAAGTGATGACAAACCAGTCCATTTGGGGTGATTAATTGACATCTTAAATTAATCACGAGCACTCGTCTTAATGCTGTGACTCAAGATATTAACTGTTCCACCAGTCGCACGAGAAAGAGCAGAGACCATTACAAAGCGCATTTGTCAAGCAGTCACTTACGGAGCCATTGTGGTGGCTGAAAAAAGGTCAAGTGACTTTGTTATTGTTAAGTAGAGAGCAGAGCGAAACTCCTCGTTCCTTACTATGTGTTTAATGTGCCAGTTAAGTAGTGGTAATTGGCAGCAGCTGTGCCCTGGAACCAATGGTTCTTACTGGAGTGGGAAGCCCTAATGTGCTAAATGGTGCAGAGTTGCTGTCAGGGGTGTGTTTCATAAAGCAAGAGCCAGGGAAGGGAGGGGCAGTTCCAGGGAGCTGGGGGCTGCTCTGCTGCTGTGACAAGGAGGACACAGGTAAGAAGTTTGTGCTGATTTGAAAATCAATAGACAAGTCAAAATGTAATTTGCATGGTGGTTAATAAGGTGTTGGGGATAAACTGCTGGGGATTAGTGCCGTTGTTGCTCAGGTCACTGTGCTGCTGGGTGGCTGGTGATGAACAACTGGGTCTGAGCTGGATGTGGTGAGGTGTCCTGGCTGTGGAAGGGGGATGGTGTCCCTGCCTGGGGGACGGTGAGGGAGGGCCCCCCCTGCCCCCATGAGGGGCTATGCTGGGGGCTCTACATCCCCAGTTCCCTGCTTCTGTGCTGTGGGAGTGCAGGGTGCCCTTTGGCTTTGGGTGCTGGGGGGATGTGTCCTGCCCTGCTGGCTGGAGTGACCAGGAGACCAGGGGAGTGGAGGTGTGTCTCTGGGTGATCCTGGTGTGTCTGACTGCAAACCAGCACTTTTTTTAGACTGGAGACAAACTGGCTGTGCTGAGAAGTGAGTGGATGTGTCTTCCTCCTGGTGTGTGAAGCACAGACCAAATGCTGTCGTTGTGCTGTTTTCTGTATTGGGAAGAGCTGATGCTTTGAGGCTTTGGGGTGGTCCATTTGGTGATTTACAAAGAGCTCAAACCTGGGACTCGTGCAGCTTGTCAAGCCCTGGAACAGGCTGCCCAGGGCAGTGGTGGTGTCACCCTTCTTAGAGGTGTTAAGAGATGTGGCACTTAATGACATGGTTTAGCGGTGGACTTTGGTAGTGTTAGGTTAATGCTTGGGGTTGATCTTCAAGGTCCTTTCCAACCTAAATGATTCTGTGATTTTTTTGTTCTCCTTGAGTAGAGGTTGTGCAGAGGGCAGCTCCGCACGGGAGGTCTCCTGCGGCACAAGACCCGGGCATGGGCTAGAGGTGCTGCTCAGGGAGGAATCCCCTTCTCCTGCCTCTGAGGAGTCTCCTGGCTGTGCAGGCCTGTGTACTGCGAGCACAGAAGTGTCACCTCAGCATCATTCAGAAGGCCGTGCCTTTCTGGAGGCACAGGGATGCTCAGCATATGGATCTGCTCCTGGCTCTGTTCCAGTTTTTACACCCGCTTTGCTCCAGGCCAAACCACGCAAGCGTTAGACTGCTGGGAGCCATGGTGTCAGCCAGCGCTGGGCTGTTTCTGGCTCTGGTGGGTGGTTGCATAAGGCTTTCAGCCCTGTTTCCAGGCCTACAAAGTTTGCACAGCTTTGGATAAACAACTGATCTTTCAGGTGTGCTTGGGACTGGGGCCGCTTCCCACCGCGGGCGCGAGCGAGATGCACGGCGCAGATAAGCGGTGCTGGGGGCAGGTGGGGAGCGCTGTGCAAACCCTGAACATCAGCCACGCTCCTGCTTGTAGAGACACGGACCAGAGCTGGTCTTGCCCGTCCGAGCTGCTTCACCCAGAACAACCTGCCCCCAGCCCGGGCTGCCTCTGGCGCGGTGCTGTGGCCGGGGGCTGCCCTGGACCCTCCCAGCCCAGAGACCCCTGCCCTGGGGAGGAGCGATGTGCTTGGTCCGCTGGCGCTTGTGCCCTGCTAGACCCTGGAGGGGCTGGGGGCCGTGCCCCGTGTGGAGCGGCTCTGCCTCGCCAGCAGCCGGTGCACTGAGCTCCGTGAGCTGCGGCAGCACGAAGTGAGGGGCTGTAAAGCAGAATTAGCAAATGGACCCCTCCTGCAGCTGGCTGGAAACCTCCGCCTCATAGTCTGGAGTCCTCATTTCCCTCTGAGAACACGCAGTCTTAATATTTGAGTGCTTGGAATGTTTGTTTTTCATGCTGCTTACTGACACCAGGAAGGGGAAATGAGTAAATCTTTATGCACTTTTAATCACCTGTTAGTGGAGGAGCTGCAGGGCACTGCTGCTCTACGTCTGCAGATAAAGAATCGCGGCTGGGCTTGCCAGGGAGCAGTGGCTGGCGCAGGAGCGGTGGCTGGCACAGGTGCTGTGTGGATGCCTGCGCAGCACAGCACCCCGGGCGAGAGGGAGCCATCGGCCAGGAGAGCTTTGATGGGATTATGACAAGGAGAGGATGATAAAGCAGCTTTCTCCCTGGCGTGGGAGGGGAGCTAATGCCCATGGTCTCCCTGGCAGCAAGGATAGGCCATGCGGCTGCAGGCAGGGTGCTCTGTGCCTGGGCATCTGGGGTGCTGCTGCCGCCCTGCTCAGGTGCCCCAGGGGCTGGCACTGCTCTTTGGGCTCCTGGGATCATGACAGGGAGCTCCTGTCAGGACTAGCCTGATGAGGAACTTTCTGGTACAAGGCCCTTGTCCCTGTGGTGGGGTAGGGGGCTGTGCTACCTCATCCTGTGGTCTGAGGGACACATGGCCAATGCTGTGAAGCCCTGACTGGCCCCACATCGCCTCTCAGCATCCTCAAACCCAGGAGTAATTACCCAGCCTCAGTCACATCCCTGCTGCTGCCCTGCTCTAACCCATGGCAAAGCCCCTGCAGTGCTGTGGGCAGGGAGCTGGGCTAGTAGGCTAGTGTGGCCACCAACTGTAACCAGCACTGGGGCCACTGGGCAGCAGTTGGGCAGGAGGAGCTGGTGACAGCTGAGGGCAGCTGGTGGCTGCTGTGCTCCCACCTGGCCCTGGCAGTGACCTTGAGTGGCACAGGCAGCACCCTCATGCCTCTGTCTGCCCCTCTTTAAAATGGGGGGAACTTAAGGAAGAGCCTTCTGGGGGAAGGTGCATTTAATGAATGTCCTTGAAGGCCTTAGCTGAGGGTCTTAAAGCGGTGCGGCGTCTCTGTTAATGAGGACAGCATTTAAAGTGGAACACCTGACAGGCACAATAGAATAGCAGCCACTTCAATATTCTTCATTTAATTCTGTACTTAAAATCCCTGTCAGTCTCCAGCGAGGAACAAGGGGAATTTATGATGAAAAATCAAAGATGTCCATGAAAATCAAGGCTGAGATCAGTGTGCTGATGGATGACTGGCACGCGAGTGCCCATCAGTGCTGAGGTGCTTGGCAGGGCATGGGAGCTGCAGATTCCTGGGCAGAATGGCAATGCCACCCTCCTGCCTTTCTGCTCTTGTTCTGTTATGGGTCTGTACCAGGGGACTTTGCTCCTTGGGCAGCTTTACTTCCCCCCACAGCTGTCTCTGTGTGTTGAGGAAGGTGCAGCCTTCTCCTCCATCCCTCTCATGAGCTGGCCCATGGCTGGAGTTTGCTGGGGCAGGTCTTGCTGGCTGGGCTGCAGTGGAACCTCCTTCACCCCTGTGCTGGCCTCGCTGCCTCCAGGAACCAGGTACCTCCAACCCCTGGCTCAGCAGCCTCTCCCTTGGCCCTGACACCAGCTCCTTGCCCTGGGGATGCTCCAGATGCTCCTGTGGTCACTGGAGGCTTCTCACCCAGGATCTGAGTGACCCACGAGCCGCTGTTGGCCCTGGCTCTGTTCCCTGAGCCCACGGTTCCCAAATGCTCTAGGGTGCCTGAGCGTGGAGCAGCCCCCGGTGCCCCCACACGCCCCTGGCCCTGGGAGCACCTGCACCAGCAGTAATTAAGGTGTTTGTGGAAACGTTGAGGCTGTTCCACTTACTGGTTTAGGAGATAAATGGCCAATGCACAGAGGGAGTTTCTTGCTTCATAGCCCCATTCAAAAGAAGATTTCTTCTAACTAATCTAATAGCAGCAGTGAGAAATACTGTTTACCTGGCAGCGCTCGCCCAGTGGGATCCTGGTCCAGGGAGGCTGAGCCAGCGCTGGCTCGTGTGGCATCCCCTCGGGCGGGCAGGATGGTCCCTGTGGCACCAGGGTGGGGGCTGATGGTCTCTGTGCCCCCACACACTGCCTGTGCCACGTGGGTCCCTGTCCCGGACAGCAGTGACCAACGCTGTGCCGGGGCACCCGCCGCCACTCCACCGCGCAGCGATGCCGGGGACGTGCGCTCGCAGCTAATTAGCAGCCCCGCAAAGTTCATCAATAATAGATCTTGTGGCGGCAGCTGATTGCTGGCTCGCAGCGGGTGGGCACGGGGTGGTAAATCAGCCTGATTGATTGTTGACCACTCCAGTTTTTTCAGCAGTAATTTAAAGCAATTAAAACGCCTCCCTCGGAAATTAACAGGGTAAATAATGCCCGCACAGAGCTGCACGTGGCACGGATCCCTGGAGAGCAGGGGCTCGGTGGGAGCGGGCCAGGGCTTCCAGGAGGCCCTGGCCAGGCAGGGATGTCGGCCACCCCCATGGTCCTGCTGGGCACTGGATGGGAGCCCAGGGCTGTGGCTGCAGCTCCCGGGTGGACACCATGGTGTGGTGCCTGGAGCAGCTCTGTGCACATGCATGTTTGCAGCATGTGAAACGTGCTGTTGCTTGTGCAAAAGCTGTTCCTCTGTGGGTAGGGCCACATGTGTGGGAATGGGGCAGGAATCCTCGGGTTTTCCCGCTGCTGGGAGCAGCGCTGGGGATCCCAGGGTGTGTGCAGGGAACTCAGAATGCCGCTGGCTCAGGGAGCTGTGTGGGCACTGGGCTTTGCTCGACAGCAGGGGGTCATTTCCAGTGAAGCGAGGGAGCAGTGCTGGCCTTGGGAAGTAGCACTGGCTAAACTTCAGGATTAAATCTTTGATGCTTGGGCTTCTACCCCAGAGGAAAAAATCCTAAATACTAGATTTTTCCCTTTCACGGGAATGGTGCCCAGCCCTTCTGCTGCAGCTTTAATTGCAGAGCCTATCAATCCTGCTTCTGCGGTATAAAGAGAGGCTACTTCACCCATGAAGGGTGATTATCTTTTATGAGTGTGAAGGATCCATAACTCATGAGATGCAATGGGAAGGAAGTGGAGAGAGAAGGGGAGTCAGTGTGGATCAGACAGTCTGGTTAGTATATGGAGAGGGGTTGCTCTCTAATTAAAACCTGGGCTTTTCAGAAGTGAAGCTGAGATAAAGATGCATTTTGCACCAGTTGCTGAAGCTTCCCCCGAGACTCGTGCACCCCACAGATGTTCCTGGGCTGCTACTCTTGGCTGATGGTGTGGAGGGATGAGTCATGGCCACAGGTTGAGATGTTCAGGCACAGCAAGTGGTTCTGGGCACTCAGCTGCAAGGTCTGAGCTCCTTGAGGCACCAGGCATCTGCCTGCCAGCACTACCCAACTGATTTAAATCCCTCCAGCTCATTGTCACTTGCTGTTACCCCAGTTCAGGGGTTTTTTTTCCTGCAGGGTGCTGATGGAGGCACCTGTTGGTGCTCTCCTGGAGACAGTCCTTGCTGCTGGCTTTGCCATGTGCCCAGCCCTCAGAGCTCTGCATGTTCTAGCACCCTGGAGCAGGGCATGTAAAGTCAAGTGGGGCCTTGCAGCCTTGTCTGTGCCAGTGAGGTGTCCCTGGTGCAGAGCAGCCATCGATTAGCTCCTGCTCGGACGGTGCTGTGCAGGGACTGCTCTGGGTGGGGGTCTGTGGAGGGCTGGGTGCTGGGCAGGGATGGGCATCCTGGGCAGCATCTGCTGGCAGAGCCCTTCCCTGTGCCCAAGGTGTGCTCTGCAGCCCCGGCCTGGGCAGGTTCCACCAGCTCGCAGGAGCTTCACCAGTAAAACTTTATAGCTCCGAAGAGCTGAGCAGGACAGCTGCCGGCAGGTCCTCAGGGAACGCTTCCCCAGACACCCTGCCAAGCTGCTCCTGACGCTCTCACCTGCAGGGTGTCAGGGCTGGGTTTGCTGGTGGGTCCTGCTGCCTCTCGCTGCCTGTCAGGCCTTCAGCACTTGCACCAGCTGAGAAGTGTCTGGTCTGTTTTGTGTCAAAAGCCGTGTCTGTTTATCTCCAGCTTTGCAGCAATATTTATGTGGATGTAGATGATTAGTTTGTGTGCGGGCAAACACCTCCTCAGCCAACAGCATCGGCACTGAGGGCTGCTGGGAGCTGTGCACAGGAGCCGGTACCTCTCCTCCTCCTCCTCCTCCTCGGGGCCCTTCACTGTGGGGATTTGTGAAGATGCAGGTTGCTGGACAGAGTGCAGCTCTCCCTTCCTCTGGACACGGGGGTGTCATTGATCTCTGTGGCCCTGCTGGTTGTGAGTGTTGACAACGCTTTGCGGAGCTTTTTCCTTCTTTTGGAAGGCTGTGAAGGTTATGTGAGGTTCTGTCTCTCCAAGATCACTAATACCTCGACTTACGCCTTATAAAGTTCCCTGATCCCGCACAAAGCGTGTGGATAATAGCAGGGACTGGTCACCTGCAGCAGGGCCAGTAACCTCCCGAGACACGGCGGTGCCAGGGCTCGGAGCTGTCCATCTCCTGGGCGATGCTGATAACAGTTAAACCTTTACTGAGAGCAGCTACAGGCACCCAGTGCTGCACTGGTACTAAACTGGAGGGAGTTGGGACAGCTAAACCAGAAGCTGGTTTAGCACCTGGGAGATTTCAGGTGTTTGCAATGTGTTTTTATCAGTTGTACCTCTGCAACCATGCTTAAAATCCAGGAAGGAATTACAATTTCTTCGCATCACCTTATTGTGCGAGTTCCTAAGGCAGAGTTTGCAGCTGTGTGGCAGTGGCGAAGTGCAGCCTGAACCCGGAGGCCTCTGGCACCTTCTTCTACCCTGTGCTGGGTGGCCTGTCCCCTCCCCTTGCCCACTGCCCTGTGGGTGATGGTGGAGGAGCCGAGCTGCCCGCCGCACAGCAGAGCTTCCCCTGAGCAAGTCAGGGCTGGCAGCTGGCAGAAGATGAGCTTCCAGCCTGGTCTGAGCTGCAGCCTTTATGTAACACAGGGGAACGTGCTCAGAATGAGTGCCTTGTGCTGTCAGCCGGTTGAGGTTCGCACAGCCAATCTCAGCTTTATCAGAGGCTAAACCAGGGTGCTTGTGCAGTCTGTTCACAGACCTGCCTGGCTTTGGGTGCCGGGGACAACCCGTGAGTCACTGCAGCTCGGTGGCAGTACCTCTGCAGAGCTGTGCTCTGCTGCTTCAGCCACCCTGTCCTCCCACAGGCTCAGGACAGAGGGACAGACTCTGGCTGTAGTGGGCCCCTGACAGCCCAAGGGCAGTGTTGGAGGCATGAGGTGATGGGGGACATTCTGTACCAGCAAAGTCTAGAGAAATGCTTCTTAGTGGAAAAAGTAGTTTGCTGTTGGGAACACTTTCTCCTCCTGGATGGGCACTACTTATTTCAAGAGCTTTGTTTTCATGCACTGAGGTGTGAGATAAGTGAAATCAGAGCAGTTCCTTGCAATCTGAAGTGCCTTCAGCCTTGCCCATGCCTTGGGCTCCAGGCTCTCGCAGCCACCGCAGCCCCTCACGCAGCTCCTCTCTTTGACTTTCTTCCCTAGTGCCTACTCCCATATTTGCATTTGCATTCCTGAAGCACCTTCAAAGTCAAGCATGGACCAAACCCAGATTAACTTCTCCAGAAAACCTGCCTCCAGAGGAGCGGGCGAGCTCCCAGCCAGCAGGCTGCTTGGGCTGGCGCGCTCGGGGCTGCGACCGCTCCCTCTGCTGTGACCCCAGCGCTGGTGCCTGGCGGCTGCCAGCCCCTCTCTGGGAGGGGAGATCAGGACCCTCTTTTTTTTTTTTTTTTCCACGGCCATAATGTCAGGCATGTCTTTGTCCATCCCTGCCAGCTCCCAGTGCACCTCGTGTGCCATCCATGTGGGTGATCAACAGGGACTTGGTGATGCACTAGCAGCCCAGTCTGACGTTCATGTTTTTAAGGAGCTGAGTCTCACCATATCCTGGTGTGGTGTTTTGGATGATGTCATTTATCACTCTGACATAGTGACACTCTGCCTGCAGGTATCCTGAACTCCTTGCAGGCAGACATGCTTCAGGTGACAGTGTTTGGTGACTCTGAATAATCTCTTCCCTTTGATTTAGCTCACACAGCACACCCTATTTGCCCAGCCTGAGCTGCCCAGGCTCTGGAGGAGCTTTGAGAAGGGACACCTATGTGCTGTCCCCCAGCCAGACAGGTGTCTGTGGTGGCTTCTCTAACCAGGACCCAAAGCATCAGAAGTCTGGTTCCCACCAAGACACCCCAATGCCCGTTGGCAGACGCGCACTTAGCTCGCTCCTAATCTGCGTGTCTTTAGAATCACGCAAGTGAAGCGACCCCTCTGCCCCGGGAAGAGGGGTTTGTGGTGTGCCAGTTATTTTGAATAATCTAGGGAAAGTCAAACGCAGTTGTACGTTAAGAGTAATTTCATGAATCTAAGATGTAGTGTCCCATCTGCTGTAGTTCGGATGCTGAACAGAAAGGAATGAAGCGTAATTTGTCAGGCTCCCGCGTAACTGCTGTGTTGCCATTAAAGGAATATGATCTTACGAAAGAGGTAGGATGCTAAATCCAGCAGAGTAATTAAGCTACTCATCTAATTGAAAGTTCTATGATTTATTGAGCCATAAACCCCAATTCTTTCCACTTACTGACCAGGACCTACGATATATGCTATTGCCTGATGGATTCTCATTTCCAGCTGGGCAATATGCTCCTTAAAAACAGTGTTAAAAATGTCACCAAGGAAGGCATCCTTCATACTCGGCAAGTGATTTAGCCCCATCTGAAGTCTGCAGCACATCAGAGTTATTCCTGCAAAGGGCCACAGGATCCTCTAATGGATGTGTGAGCCAGTGCCTGTGGGAGCAGAGCTGCTCAAGGCAGGAGGTGGAAGGCAGGAGGTGGAGGCCAGGGGTGGTGACAGAGGTGTTCAGCGGATGGTTCATAGAGATCATACGAGAGGTTGAGGTGCCACCACCCGCTCACACAGCGGTTGGTAAGGTGCAAACACTTCTGCTCATCGCCAAAGCCTGGTGTTGGGCTGGTGGGACAAGGGCAGCTTGCTCCTGGAGGGGTGGATGGGATGGCTGTCCAGCCCTAGGGCTGGTCACTCAGGGACAGCACTGCCACCCACTCCCCAGGACCAAGGCCGAGTGGCACCAGGAGCTCATCCAGCACCATGAAGTGATCTCTTTTGAAACGTTCACCTGCTGGAATGTGGGACCACTTTGCTCTCCTCCCCATGATCGTGCTGCTGTCCCCAGCTCTGAGAGCTCTGATCCTCGGACCATCCATGGGACCTTGGTCCCACCATTGCCGGGAGCATCTGCAGACTCTCCAGCCTCACCACTCTGCTGGAGCGATTGGGATGCCTCTCCTCAGCCCTACCGCCACCTTTCTGGCTTTGCTTTTCTGCCTCTTTGGCCCTTGCCCCTTGGTTTCCTGGGGCTGCCTGGTGCCCCTGCAGCTCCTGGCTCCTACAAAGGACTCTTGGTCTGGGTGGTCTGGGCGGTCTGGGCAGATGCTCGTCCTCAGGGGAGAACCGCTGAAAGCGGTGGCCAGGATCCTGTGCCAGGAAGAGCAGGACCTGGGTGAGCAGAGGTGATTGATGTCTGAGGATATTTCCAGCCTCCAAATATTTTTAGCTCTGGGGTTTCCTGAGCTGGATATAAATGTGTGTCCAGAATTGTAAGGACGGATGTCAGCCGTTTGGAGGTGGATGTGAAAGGCCGTGTGCCGTTACGTGTAGCTTGTGCATGAAAACTCACCTAGGAGTGCGGAGTCCAGATAGAGCTGACACAGTGAATGGGAGAAAATGGAAATAGAGGAAAATGAAAGCAGTTGAGAGTCAAGTGATGATGTGCAATATCCTTCTCTTAGCCATTCATCTGGACAGCAAGCCTCTGGAGCAATGTGTTCCTCCTGGTCATAAATGCAATGAACTGATGAAACCTCTCAGCATCCTCAGTCTCCTTGGCTAGCACAGGGCTTCTGGAAGGCTGCTCTTTATATTTTATTTTATTATTTTTTTTTCCTGTCAATTAGGAATTTCTTAGGCCATCTTTTCTTTAACCTGTACCAATTGCCTTAATTGACTTCCGCCTTAATTGGTAACAAATCATTTCCACAGAGCCCTTGTAATTCTTTTAAATCAATCAGTTCAGCCTTCCTGTGGGACCGCGTGTGAGCTGCCGAGCAGGGCTGCAGGAGCTGGGCAGAAGCTGCTGGTGCCTGCCCTGCGTCCTGGTGGGGGTGGCTGGAGCTGGTGGGGCTGAGCAGGGCAGACCCCCCGCAGAGGGGCAGGCACTGCTGAGCCCGCTGCCAGTGCTGCGGGAGTACAAGGAGGGAGCAGGGCAGGGTGGCGAGGAGGGAGCAGGACTGCGGTTTTCTGACTGGCCTGTCTTTGTGTCTGTGGAATGGATAGAGGAGGTTTGTGCGTGGTGCCATTCATGCTTACACTGATATGGGGAACTCACCCGATGCCCTCGCGTTGCTCTGTCCAGCCCCAGAGTCTCACGATGCCTGACACTGGGCAGTGCTGTTGTCTTACTGTTGCTCAGGTTTAGTTGTGGGGTGATGCTGGTTTGCAAAATCACGGGGACAATTGTGGTCCTTGGTGCCTCAGATGAGGTCTGCTGAGGGCTTGGAGCCTGACACTAAGGTACTTTGGGGGCTGGTTTGCTCTTCCTGCCATAAGTGAGATCTTTCTGTCGACATTGACCCTGGCCTGTTGCTTTTGGGGAGCACCTGAAGCCACGCTGGCTTCTTGCAGTGATGGAGGAGTCTAGGGGAGGGAAATGCCCGTGGGCTGGGGGACCTGCTGTGGAAAAGTGTCTTCCAGTGCAGCTTGCAAAGCTCCAGCTGCTCAGCTTATCACAAAGCAGACTGAGCTGATTTAAGTGGGTGGGTGTAAGAGCTTCCATGGTGGTGGGGATTAACTGCTGGAAGGGAAGTCCAAGGAAAGTGGCAAATGCTCCAAACCAGCATCTTCAAACCAAGATTAATGCTTCTCTGAAAGATGTCTTGGCCAGAGAAGCTATTTGGCTCAATACAGGGCAAACTGGTTAAAACAGAAAAGCGTGTGGTATACTGGAAATGAGACGGTGTGATCTACTGATACCTTCTGGCATAAATTTCTAGGAGCCTATGAAAGCACATCTCACATCAGTGTTCAAAGCCATTAGCTGTCTGGCCTCCGGTTGGTGCCACGTAGGTGGCTGAGTTCACCCCTGTCATTGTTTCTCCCCAGACACTGAAGTCACACACAGTGCAGATACCTTTCAATAATGGCCAGAAGATAATGCGGCGCATGACGGTCGGGTGTGAAATCCCGATGCACACTGTAAATCAAGGAAAAGGGATCTTGGAACCACACCACCCCCTTTGATGTACTTGTGGGGTGTGTAATTAGCTGTAGCCGGAATATTATTTGATCTTTGATGTTGAAAATCACAATTTGTTTCCCTGTGCGTCTGTGAATATACTTACAGCATTTCTTTGTGGTAGTTGTTTCTCTGAAAGCTACAGCTGACCTCCCAGAACACCCAGACAAAAAACCTGGGGCTGCCTGTGTGCCAAGGTGAAGATCACAGAATATTTATGGTTGGAAAGGGCCTCCTAGATCAGAGTCCAACTGTACCCATAACAAAAAAAAC
>JANHGN010170588.1:0-32041 GCA_024605025.1 Megaceryle maxima | reverse complement strand
AGCCAGACCTAGCATGGGGTTGTCCAATCCCTCAAAAGCCACCATATGTCCTTGTTCCACAAGGAATTCCGCTACATCTCCCCAAGGTCTAGTGGTACTGGGTTTGACACCCTCCCCCTTTGATTCTAGTTTAACCCCCATCCTTTGTCCTTCACTCCTAGGTTCATTACTGGTGGGACAGGTTTTATTCCCTCCCCCCTTCAATTCTAGTTTCATGTCTGCTTCCACAGTTACTAACTTATTAGTGAGCCCTGCACTGTTACTGTCCCATGTTCGACCATTAATTACCTTGAGTAGGACAGTAGACTGAAGGCTTTTCTTAGGCCCATCCCTACTGAGCCCGGTTTTATCTCCCTCCCCCTTCATACCTAGTTTAAAACCCTGTCAATGAGTCCCTCCAACTCCTGCCCCAAAATCCTTTCCCCCCTCTGAGACAGGTGCATCCCACCTGCCACCAGCAGGCCAGGTGTCTCATATAGCAGCCCAAAAAAACCCAAAGCTCTGCTGGTAACACCAGTCCCATAATACCATGGTAATCAGCCATTTAGAGTTATAAGAGGTCTGAGATGATCATCTAATCTTAACATCAGGGGCTCCAGTTTGGGATGGAGGTTTTTCTTGTCTCTTTTCCCCTGTAAGTATGCAAATTTGAATGTAAATATCTTTTAGATGTTCTAATGGCTTTTTGACTTGCTTTGAAGGACAGTCTCAAGTTCCAAAAATTATACTCCTTTTGAATTCATTTGCATTTTGTAGACTTATCTCTCAAAAGAATACATGTCACTGCACCTGTATTTAGGAAAACCACAAAGTTTGTGAACTAAAATCCTTAACAGTAGGTCAGACTATTGATGATATCTTACTATGTGCTTTATGTTGTTGCCATGTCTTGTTCTTCTATCTATTCAGTTTGCACAGTTGTTTTTTTAAACTTTGCTTAACTCCTTCTACACTGATGTCCACATCATCTGTATGGCATTTCTCCAAATAAGTGGTTAGTTTTGTCAGGCTGGGATATTTACACACCATTCATCATTTGTCACCCAATAGCTGCTAGACAAAAGTAAATAAAAAATGAGACATAAATTCATACCCTTTTACCAATGGATTCTGCACTAATTCTTCTTGTTGCTGTTTTGAAGAGTTTGCCAAATTTGTATAGCTATATTACATCTGCCAGAAAAGTAATACAATGTACTTTAGTTTATTTTTTTTAGATGGTTACAGAAAGTAAACAGATGCTGGCAACATGCTGGGAGGCAAGAAGACCTCTCCCTTTGTTGAAAGACTCCAAAAGAAGGAAGGAGAAAACAGAAAATTACCAAGATAGTAAATTACATATACAGTGTTAGACTGGGTAAGTACGGAAAACTAAAATACCTTTATTTCAAATATTAGTCTCTTTTAAAATACATTTTAAAAATACAGGCATCTAAGTTTAGGCACTTAATTCTGTATTTAGAATTGAATGGCATGTTTGTCTGCATCCTTAGTGCCTACAGTTACCATTGGTATCAACAGGAAAGTAAACAGATTTATAAATATGGAGATTTCTAAAGAGTACCATCAGAGACCCTTAGCCAAGCCATTCTAATGGTCTTCTGGGGCATAAAAAAGCCACCCTAGTTTTCCTTCTCCCCCTCTTCACTCTCTTCTCTCTCTCCTGCCCCAGCTGTGCGAGCTACCCCATTTCCCACTTGCTTTGGTACTTGTCTGGCTCCACAGCAAGTAAATTTATGAAGACAGTATAGGAGAGAACTAACCCAAAAAAGAAGTGAGTAGTTTTCTGCCATCTTAGTGAGCTGAGTCAGGAAATGAGTGACAGAAACAAAACTGGAAAAGGGATGAGTCTGTGTGGTTAAGAAGGAGAAATGGGTGGAAAAGTAGTGAAAAAGAAGAGCTGAAGGAGAGGTATGATGAAAAGGAAATATTCCCAGCAGCAGCAACGAATTGTCATCAGCTCACATCACACTAACTTACATTTCACTATAAAATACATTGTGCACAATAGGGGAGATAGATTGAGGCTCTCCCTCCCTCTGCTGCTCAGTTTGGCCTCAGCAGCTCCAAGTGTAACTATACTTGTGTTGCTGCTTTTATCAGTACAAGACTGTGGTGATGGGTACACTGATATGACCCAGGCTGAAAAGAATCCTTTTGTTTTGTCTATTTATATGTAACTTTGTCTTTCTCAATGATCTAGGTAAGAGCAAAGGCCAAGAAGTGCATTCTAGGCATCACTGAGAAAGGGATAATCTATAACTTTAAGCATGCCTGTATTCAAATGCTGGTACTTAATATTCAGATTTAAAACCCTAAATGTGTTTACACCGCCCTATGAAGAGAGATACACTGGTTTAGTAAAGTATGTGTGTTCCTTGGAGGATGGTGATTTTGTCACCCATCACTACCATCTATGTGAAACTGTTTAACTGTGAAACTTTGAGTTAAACAGCAAAACTAAACAGAATTAAAGCATAAAAAGATTAGAAAATTTACTTTTCAGCTGTTTCCGGACCAAAAGGAGTTTCCTGCTTAGATTGTCAAATGCAGGAATGTTATACAAACAAATAATTAAGATTATCAATGATGAACATTCCCATATCATTTGGAGCAGAGTCCAAAATTGAAGTACTTTGATGAACACATGAATTAAACAGAAACTTTCTTTCCTATTTTAAAACTCACGCTGAATTGCAGGCATCAAAGCCAAAGATATAAGCATCAAAATGGAAAAAAATTCATAAGTCATAAGAGAGAAAAAAAATCACAAAAGTAAAAAGTCTTTTTTTAAGTTAAAATGAGGAGTTTATGACTTCCCTTAGCTCTGTTTGTATTTTCTTTGACTCCCTGGGAAACTTGTCTGTTCTTCGTCCTGATTGATACATTGTAAAGTACCACTGCATCTTATGAGGTTGTCAGCCATCATCTTAAGGTTATTAAAAAATATTTTTGATATTTTGGAACTGAACTTGCAAATGTGGTATGGAAGTAGACCATTTATTTTAATTATTACTTCTCTTAGACTGTAGAAATCAATTGACTGAACACAGTCAATGAAACAAAACAAATAATTTAAAGATGTTTGTGTGGAAAGGAATTGAATATGATCATGCTGCTGTAGACCACAAAGGAAGACAGTTGGTGTAGATTCTGTTAAGAAAATGATTTATAAAGGTCTTTTCAAAGATTTTAAGTGTATGAAGACAACTGTGATAAACTAGCTTACATCCCCTTTCTCCTGACTGCTAATTAGAAAGGGCTTATTAGCTGCAATAAAGAGGTTGTTATTATTATTGATGTGGAAGGTATTCCAGCAGCCTTTACTAAGGTGGAACAAATACACCTCAGTTTAAAAATAAATCTTTATCTAGTGCTGGAAAAAGGACATTGACAACTCCCTCATGCAATGCTAGGAAGTTTGTTGCCCTCAACTCCATTTTTTGTTGTAAAATTTTTACCATTTTTACTGTTGTAAAATGCCTGTTACCCTTAGATAAGCTTAGGGATGTGCACAATCCCTAACAAAAATTACATTAAATACATTAAATGTGTAAATGAAAAATACAGAACTCTGCCATTGTAAATCCTTACTGAAATGGCACGTCTGCATAATTTGACAAATTGACACCATTTCAGAGTGCTGAATATTTTCTCATATTTTCATCCCTACTCCATTTCTGAATCCTTTTTTCCATCTGACAGGAATTGGCATATAAAATTAATTTTCAAGTTCAATTATCCCATGACTTGTTTGCTGTATTACTGTTCTCAGTGAAGTAGAACTATTATTTGAGGAAGAGTAGCAAAACCTTTTTGCTACTATTCTTCATACACAGGCAGTACTAACTGTTATGTTCTTAGGTTTTGATTTTTAATTGATATCATTTTCACCTTTACTTGCACCATGGAACAAGGAAGACCATGCACTGAACAGGCTAAATCTCAAAATGTACCTGAAGAATCCTTTGCTCAGTTGTTCCTTATCTGAAACACAAAGCCTTCAACATAGAAGTCACATAAAACTGCAGTTAAGAGACATGTAGATTTTTAATGATCACTTTAAAAACTGCATCATTTAAACAGAACTACCACCTTGATTGTGGAAGGTTTGAGCTCTACTACAAGTTCCTTGTTTCAGGTGTGAAGCACTTGTGTCTCTTACCTGTACCTGAAGGAATTAAGGAGAAGAGACATCTCATTTTGTAAATTTTGTGCTTCAAAAATTTTGACATTAAAAATAGAAACTTGGGATTAAAGCCACAAATTTGCACCCTTTTTGAGGCGGGTGTTTCTTTTAACTTATTACTGCTACTAGGTCATTGGCTGTAGGAATGAACGTGCATGTAAATCTGTTTTTTCACAGAACTCTGTTATGTGGATGGTCTGAACTACAGACAGGTATAGAAATACATAAGCAGCATGACACACTGAACATGTAAAGTTCTTATGTATATATATGTAGATACTAGACACAATTATAAATCAGCATATTTTCTTATGCATGATTGCCTGCTTATCTGCTAGAAATCCCAATCCAGCATGAATGCACATTCAGAAAACACAAAGGGAAGCTTGTAGATATTCCCTGGCTGCCTTGGGTAAAACCACTCCTGTTTGTGTCCTGTGTTGTAAATAGAGCACAAACTGAAATTCTTCCTTCTCTTCCTCTCAGGATGGTAAACGCCAGAGTTTTACGGTGTTGTTTAGGACTGCTTCTTCCTACCACTCTCTATGGCATAAATAGACATTTCAATGGCCAAATGAGAGCTGTCTGGAAGCAAGGTATGCTTGATGCTCATGATTAGGGCAAGTCTAGGTAAGGGCTGTGATTCTTAAAACTCAGGAGGTCTAATCCACTGCCTACACTTTCTCTACTTTCTCCCCCTACATGTCCTTCAGCCTGCTCTGACCCGTTCCAGTTACTGCTGCCTATGTAGTCTGTCAGTGGTGGTTTAGCCATTTTCAGTCATTAAGTGTAAGAATCGGGGAAGTATCCTGGTGGAGATAGGTGAGTGGGAAAAAGTTTTTTTCCTGTGTTATAATTGATGAAAGATTTTTTTCCCCCCATTCTTAAGGCCTATGTAGTTGAATGAAGCTAGTTACTAAAGGTCAGAAATAGGAAGGCAAAAAAAAAAAAAGAATAATTACCATACAGCGTTAAAACTTGCTGAAAAATCTCATCTTTTTGATACTATTACGCTGTGTACGTAGAATGCTTGAATGTGTTCATTGTTATTTGTAGCAGTTTGAGAAATTTACCTATAGTTTAATCACTAATGAATTATAGTGTAGCATAATTTAGACTTTGCTTAAATATGTAGGATGAACAGAATCAGGATAACTAGAGACAACAGTGATTAGAAGAGGGATAGTGGTTTTAATTGTGCTGGAAACTGGGAAAGAAATGGGTTGAAAGTTGGGTTTTGCAATAAAGTGCTGAAACTGATGTTTTTCCTGTATGTTACAGAGGCAGGATGAAATGTAGAATAGGATGGATAGAAAAAAATCAGGCATGGATAAATGGATCTGTACATCATAAACCCC
Source organism: Megaceryle maxima (assembly GCA_024605025.1). Classification (NCBI taxonomy): domain Eukaryota; kingdom Metazoa; phylum Chordata; class Aves; order Coraciiformes; family Cerylidae; genus Megaceryle; species Megaceryle maxima. The sequence continues at coordinate 26,494 of JANHGN010170588.1, read as the reverse complement.
AAGGTAATTTAAGCCTTTACATTGAATGCTGTCTCCTGATAAAAACTGCACGAACAGAGAAGAGGAGGAACAAAGGTTTGTGTCCTGCCACAAACACTAGAAGAACGAGTGTCCCTTTGAAAGAACATTTATATTTTACAATAACATGTAAATTCCTGTTACTCCATTAACAGCACGTAAACTCCATTTACACTTGACACAAATTCCAATTCTTTAGATTTTTAGCCAGTGAAAGTGGCAAATATTCAGCATTTGAAACACTTTGAAATTTAAAATCTCAGCACACTTTTTTCCTGCTTCCTTCCTTTAACAGCTAAGTTTGGTCCTGTATGTCTACTCCGTATAGCACAAAATACAACTGGTTTCCCTGTGCTTTTCTCTCAACTGACCATTTTAAAAGGTTTAATTTAATTACAGTACAAGTCATCTCACGGTAAAATAATCCTGTGGAGGAAAGTTGCATAACACAATGTTTGGCATCTCTGAAATCCTTCTTTTTATCAGCTTGCATCCCAAATGAGTGTTGAAGTAGGTGTCTGAGGGTCAGAAAAGATGTGGAATGCACTGATTTAAAAATGTCTCCCATCTGAGATAACATGATATCAATACATCTTATAAGGTGAGTTTGATGAAGGAATAGTTTGATTCTCTTACACATTTCTTTATTTCCTTCTTCCACCTTAGTCTTTTTTCTCCTTCTGTCTAGACTATAATCTTGGAGTGCTGTCTAACAGTGCCAAAAATTTTCTCCACTTCACTGATCTCTCAGATCCTCTCTACTCTCGTGAAAGAACTAACATCCACAAATTACAGTATGTTGTCACTGATTCAATGTACCTCTATGTACCCAAGACTCATCTGACAGGACACTTCATTTTAAGGCATAGTCCTGAATATTACTGAAATGACATTTTGCTAGGATAGAGAATGAAATAAAGTATTTTTGAACCATTCTTATCAGATGTCTGTGTGGGTGGACACTGTGGACTAGATGTGCTGCGAAATATGAATTTCTATAATATTCCACTGCCCAAAATAAGAAAACTTGTAAAAGCCAGTGAAATTCAGCTGAAAGGCCTGTTTCTGGTACATATCACTTTGGTATTGAGGCTCATGCTGTTGTTTGCCAAAGTTGATGACTGGGCAGATGCAAAAGCAAAGGTATATGATATAGTTTTAGTCCTCATTTTAAGAATGGATTCTGTATCTTTTAGCTAAACATATTTTTTTTTAAATCTGAACTAAATGTGTTAAATGTATATAGTATTTTTGGCAAGCTAAAAATACTCATTCTGTTTTCAGTAAACAAATACAAAATAACATTCCTGATGCACTGAATGATAAAAATGGTTATATGTAAGGTTTGGAAATAAGGAAAAACTTCCTTACTGACAGGATTGTTAAGCAGTGGAATGGGTTGCCCAGGGAGGTGGTGGAATCACGGTCCCTGGAGGTATTTATAAGACATGGAGATGCCTAGGAACATGATTTAGTGGTGGGACTGGCAGTGTTAGGTTAATGGTTTGACTTACTGATCTTAAAGGTGTTTTCCACACAAAATAATTCTGTGGTTCTGTTTTTCTTTCTCTATTCTGTATTTTTTGTAATATGCCTGGGTTTTTTGTTTTTTTTTTTTCCCTATTTACTTAAAGGTCCCACGGAAGTCTCTAGTAAGCAGAAATACCTTCTGTTACTTGTTCAGAATGATGGAGGGGAGAAGGCTGTTATGCTAAGAAAGAAAATAGAGTGGTCTCTACTGTATAAGAAAAAAAGGTGTGTAACTGTCTTTATAGCTTACACCTTCATCCATGGTTCACGTCTCATGAAAACAGAATAATGTTTCCCTCTCCAAATAGAAAGAGGGAAAAAAGATACTCCTTCCCAATCTTTCACTTTATTTTTCTTTTCCCTAGACACCTCAAAATCATTGCTGGTACAACTAAAAGCTAATTACTAGCAGATGATCTGTTTAGACATTTTAACAAGATTATTTAATATATTTTTCTCTTAAAGGCTTTATCACTGCTCAAGGATTCTTTTATGTCCCTCAAACAACCAGAAAGCCTTAGAAATGCTAAAATTCTGCTTTTTGTTTTCTGTGCTGTTTTTGGTTTGGTTTTGTTGGTGTTTTTTGTTTGTTTGTTTGTTTGTTTTGTTGTTTTGTTTGTTTGTTTTTGTGTTTGTTTTTTTTTTTTTTGTTGTTGTTTTTGTTTTGTTTTGTTTTTGTTTTTTTAATAAAAGAGGTAAGTCTTTGTTGTATTTCTTTTTTATAACCAAATGGATTATTTCTACATTTACACTCTTGTTGCCTAAATATACTATCTGGGCACAAATATCCATCCATGCAGAGTTCTTTGCAAGGCCAGTTCCTTTTCAAATATGTTATGCCATTTAGCTTGTATCTCTACATATCTAGTTATACTGGTTGTTACTGTTTGTTACTGTTTTTACTGTCCAAAAGCTTTCCAGTTGTGCTGTCCAGGCCTAAAATTTTCCATGTACTTACTTCAATTTCCCTGTACTTTACATGCATCAAAAATGCTGAATGGTGAATAGAGATTAAATATTTATTAACACTTTCTTCCCCCCCGTCCCACCCCACCCAGGTGCTTTATTTGACATCTTTATCCAATAAGCTTAAGTATAATGCTGTATTTCCTTTGCAGGTCAGGAATTCCACAGTATCTGCTACCCAGTAGGTTCTAACACCACCATTGTGCTTTAACAGTGTGTTAAAGGTTTTGATAAAGCAAAGCAAATAGCAGTGGACTACATGATAATATATGATAATTAGAAATCTGACAAGGAATATTCAGCTTTATTTTATCACTGAGAGTGTCAGTGTGATGGCCATCATATTCATAACTGTTGATTCAGAATATATTCTCAGATCTAAACCATAGAGGTTGATGATCCCTTGAGTCCTTTGCAAGCTTATCATCTCTCTAAAAGAGTATTTCTACAACAGCTAGAAACCCTTGACAAACTTTCACAAAATATGGACCACAACCTAAGAATTTTTCTCATGTACTAAGAGATTTTTCCTTTAAAAATATTTATGTAGAAAGATAACAGTTACTTACTCAGGAAAGTAATATTAGGAAGATATTAATTGTGTTGTTTTTCTGCTTGCTTAAGCACAATATCTAAAAGCCAAGACAGATCCCAGCACTCCATCACCACTGACAGAGGGACCATAGTCCAAGATATTCTGTTCTAACATTGTTTTCATTGATCATATGATAAGTTTCTGAAATAAGGAGTAAGATCTTTCCAATGGAATCAATAAGAAACATGCAACATAGAAGACATTCACATTGTCTGAAACACTCTTTCGCTAGTTTTGTGGTGGTACCTCAGGAAGGTACCAAATCCCATGTTGAAGTGTAAACTCCAGAAACAGTACAAATTAAACGATAAATTATCTTCAAAACCTTGAAGCTAATGAGTGGATTTGCTTTGAAATTCTGTGCTTCAAAACTGCAAAATACATGGGTCTTAGCTTTGTGTCAGCTTTGATTCTTGGAAGCTAATACAGAGATACTGAAACTTGCTTGAAAAGTAATTCAGTCTAAGCTCAGATACTGTCAGGGACCTGAGTGTACTAATTGGTGTTAACTGCCCTGACCAGCTTCAACTGGAGCCTTCCCCTAAGGTCCCCTAAAGTCCCCTACTGCGGGGCTCCATTTAAGCTTCATCAGGTTACAGCTGGCTTGTCTTAGCCCTGGTCCTGAGTTACTGTGAGGGCTTCCTGGTTGACCTTGGCTTGTTACTTTGCCTGATGATGACCAGGCTGTTGGTGAGAGCCTTCACTGTGATGGCCCTACTCAGATTGCTCTCCCATCTCCAGAATGGCACGCATGTTCCCATCTGGGTGGCTGCAGCCTGTCCTGTGATGCAGCTGTTTGCCATGCACTGCCAGCTTGGCCACCAGCTGGTACCAGCCCTGCTCCCCAGCAGCTGCACTGATCGATTGTTGTGGCTGTATCATAAAGGACTTCAATTACAGTGTTTGATTTTTCATGTTTCATGAGCTTTCATGTTTTCTTCTGGCTGTTCAGAAACATAAATGTAAATTGTATTTTTCTTTAGGTAGTTCATAATGATCTCCCAGAAGATTTTGCTGTTGCATTAAATGAGTACAACAGCAAAACAAAGGTGAACTTTGGCCAGTTCAGATCGATTGCTTCCAGAATGGCTGATAGGGAACAAGAATACTGACTTCCCCTTTTAGAAATTGGTAGGTAAATATTTTACTTTTATAAGCACACATACAGTGTAAATTCAATACAGTGTAACTGCTGTATGGATCACAGAAAGATTTGGAGGACCGTCTGTGTACAGTTTGTGTCAGAGAACATAATCTCATGTAGTGTCAGGCTTGCAGTGCTCCTGTTCTCTCACCATGGTTGTTTTTTCTCTAATCAAACTATGTTTGCATATTGTGTCATCCACCCAGCGCACCAGTCATCATTTTGCTGCTGTTCCTGTGTTTGCATCCCTTTGATAGTTTTCTTCTGTGATAGCCATAGAATCATAGAATGTTTTAGGTTGGAAGGGACCTTTAAAGGTCATCTAGGCCAAGATCCAATAATCAAGATACTGAAAGAAGGATTAAGGCATGTTCAGTGTGGTTAGTCTGTGCCCCCGATGCCTGTGTAGTGTAGGAGTAATCAGAGGTTTCAGTAGGCTGTTACAAATAATTTTTACTGAATTGGTACAATTATATTCCTCCTATGCACAGAATTTAGCCCAGATCTTGGTGAGCATTTGTTAGGACTTAAAGTGACCATGCCTAACATCAAAAATAATTTAATTTTTCTGTACTACATATTGTGTTACGTAAGTTTTGTAGCTGGCCCATGCTGGTCAAGGAAAGAGGCGAGGAAGCAAAGTATAAAATTACAAGGGTAAATATTTATTCATGCATATGAGTTGTCCCAGCCAAACTGGGGCACACTGTGTGTGGTTTTACACAGGGTTTTTATACCCTTCAAGTGTTTGGGTATAATACAATTCGTACATACACTACTGACTACTAGTCATAGTAAAACTTTTAGAAGTAATTATATTTCTGCAGCATCATCATCCATAAGCATTCTCGCTGCTTGTCCATTGATCCAGATGTCCCTGGGGTCAGTCTTGCCATAAGATTTATCTGTCCTGGATGCTGGGAGGGTTTCAAAGATGTGTTAGCGAGTCTAGGATGGTTGTATTATTTTGGGAGTCCAGGGGTGTCTTTTATCCTTCATGAACAGTGCTAAAAGGCAAAGTCCGTATTTCCAGGGCTGGGCTGTCCTGGTGTGTGCAATGAGGTGGTGTCCTTTAGTTTGTTTTACCCAAACATGAACTATACCAAAGGCTTCAGTAAAATTCCACTACCTCATTACATTGGTGTATATAATGTAAACTAGTATGGATAAACACAGTTAATATGCTTTCATATTGTAAAGACTGATTGATATAATAGGGAAGGAAAATTTCTTAACAGTTTTGGATACAGACTTTTAAAACAGAGGTTTCTAAAGAAACTAAGAAATAATACTAGCTAAAAACCTAAAATTATTCTCAGCAATTGTTAAAAAATTTGAATCTTTAAGAAGAATCTAATTTCAAAACAAACAGCCACATGAGAAAGGCATTCTTATTTTACAAGAAAACCACTTTCCTATTTAATATCAAATCCTTTGTCTTTCCTTTTACAGCTACATGCACTTTAGTGGTGACCAACAGATTTTATACCTGGAAAAGTTCATTTGATGACCCATAATTTTACACTGTATATCACATTTTCTTTTCTATGAAAATATTTGGGCTATTGAACATACGGATTATAAATCTTTGTTTTCTGTTACCCTGAAGTACAAAGCAGGTCCCTGAAGTACAGGGACCAAATGTACATTAAAAATAGAAAAACATTTGAGTAACTCTGAATAGTTCCTAATTTAAAATTTTAGCTTGTCTATAGTAACTTTGTCTTTACACTAAACAAAGAATTTTTCTTTTACATAAAAGCATGTGCACAATTCATTTTTTCCCTTCATTTTCCAGTGTTTATGTGACCTCTGAGAAATGTAGTGAAAGGTCTATGCTGGTGTTAGACCAGACAAGCAGAAGGTTCCTTATGGTACGGCCTTTACACTTACTAATGCTTTCAAACTAATCAAAGCATTATCTGATTTCTTATCACTACTTTCTGTACTTTGTGTTGGTACAGTAAGAATAATGAAAGAAATTAAAATACTCGTATATTTAGTTTAATCTTTGGGTCAAAAATTTCTCCCATTCAGACATGTACTAGTCTTTCCAACATCTGTATTGAATTTACGGCTAAATTCCAAAAGCAGTTGAGGCACAACTTAAGTAAAATTTGAATTTATGCATTTATTTTAAAGGAGAGAACTTAGCTTAGCTTAAGATAGGTGGCTCCTGACAGCTTCAAGTAACTGTTGAGGAATTTTTATTGTACCCCTTGAGGCGAATTAAATACACATTTGTGCTTAAATATAAAGTGATTTAATAGACAATCTGCTGTAAGTGGTTCTATGGGGAGCCTGCAAAGATGTGGCATGAGCTGATTCCTTATACATGCTTGCGCCAGCACCAGTCATATCACTGCAAATAATACTGTAACATTTCTTATTTTATCAATGAGGGAATTTGTTCTCCCTTATATAGAGTCATTTCACCTCTGGCATTCCTCTTTCTATTGTTTAACCTGGTTCTGGAGTTAGGCTTTCCCACTGGTAGGACCACGTCATTCCTCAGTCTCCAGTTACCATTGCTGAGCAGCTACAATTTGAATTTCCCCCGTCATAAGATGTCTCAAGTTCAAATTTATGCAGCTGTTTTTCTATACTAATGTTTACTGCCAACTGCTCAATGATTTTAGGCACTCTGATTCATGCCTGAAAGAATGTCCGTGTCAGATCCCCATCTCAAGCATCTATCTGTACCCCTTCACTCTTTGCCTCATGCATTATGTAGAGAGATCTAAACCAGCATGATGGGTTGACCTTGGCCAACTGCCAGATGCTCACCCAGGTCTTCTCTCACTCCCCTTCCTCAACAGGAGGGGAGAGAAAATAGGATCGTATGGGTCAACACAAAGACAGGGAGACTGCTTACCAGTTACCATCACAGGCAAACCAGACAACTTGGGGAAAAGTAGTTTAACTTATTGCCAGTTAGAATACATTTTGGTAGTGAGAAACAAACAAAAAAATTTTATACACCACCTTCCCCCCATGCTCCCCTTTCTCAGGTCAAGTACACTCCTTCATTCATGACTCCTCTACCCCTCCTCATTCCCTGAGTGCTACAGGGGGGATGAGGGCTGAAAGAGTTAGTCAGGATGTAACAGTTTGCATTGACACTTTACTCCTTCTCCAGTGTGAGTCCTCTTCCAGTCCTTGGGCATAAACTTGCTCCAATGTGGGCTTATTACAGGCTGTGGTTCTCTCAGGTCACATGCACCTGCTTCAGCACAGGGTCCTCTATGGGGGGATGTGACTTCGGTATTTGCAGTAGTGTTTCTCACTCTTTCCCCCCACCTTTTCTTTTCCTGCCTCCTCACTTCTCTGCCTGAGTGATGTTTTCTTAAATATGTTTTCATGGAGGTGGCACCATCTTCCTCAGGAAAGCAGAATGTCTCATCTGGCTTTTTATATGGCAAGTGTTTTGTGTCAGCTCTCCACCAGAGAGGCTGTCAGAAACCTGGATCCATGAGGACATCCACAAGGGTTTTCCATACTGTATCCTGCACAAGTGTCTGATCTAAAGAGGAGCAGGGCTTTTCCCTTCTCACCAAGACAATCTGATGCATAAACTCTGTTTCTCTAAATGCTAGTTCAACAGTACTGGGGTACCCAGGTTCCATTGTGAACTGGGGCATTGCTATTTTAAACTGATAGGAGTACAGTACTGTTCCTGCTTTAAAGGCTGGAAAGGCTAAAAAGTTGTGTAAAATGTATCTCATAGTTTATATTTATATGGAATTTCTTGTTTTAAGAAAGCAGCCTGGTAGAAGACTACTAGCCTGTGGTGAAAAAAGGGACAGAAATATGAATTAATATTTTCTGACCTGTGTAAGCAAGCAGCATTTAACGATACTCTGAAGCAGTTCAGGCTTAATGGCTCTTGGACCAGCTGCTGTGAGTCAAAAGAATCATTTAAAGGAGCAAGGCAGTACTGCTAATGCTTGGCAGTGCCATATTCAGAGGTGCAGTTCTTTCAGCTCCTCAGAAACGAAACTGAATCTGGCAGCCAGGACAAACCAGGAATGGAAACTGAAAGCGGCAGCAGCGGTGGCAGCAGCGGTGGCAGCAGTGGCAGCAGCAGCTGCAGCAGGTACTGACTGTGGAGGGGTTGCTTTCAGGGTGGGTGTTGGGGCCAAGACTGGGAGTGGGGCTAGGGCTGGACTGGATTTAGTTCTGGGGGGCTGTGGTTGGGTTTAGGCTTGGTGCTGGAGCAGGGGTTGGAGTTAGCATTAGGGTTGCAGTTGTTTTGGGCTGGACGAGGTAGCTGGGCAGCATGCAGGGGAACATCTGTGTCCTTGTGGGCAGCAAGGTAGCACTTCCCAGGGTGGAGGGGCAACAGGGATGCTTGAAACCCACCTGTTTGCCCACACTGTAGCCTCTGGCAACTCAGATGTCAGTGTGTGCACTGCAGAAAATCACCCATGTAGCAAAGTATGTAAGCATTTCTACTGAAAGGAAGTACAGTAGTCCGTACAAGAATATGTACAGATGGAGTTTTGCTCTCTGAGAACAGCCGACTTTACATGTTTGGATATGGAAAGTCAAGCTTGCTTAGGAGGTTGCTGAAGTAGCAATGGCCATTTTCTACATAAGCAACAATTTCAGCATGCAAAAATTACATAATTCATCCCAGAATGGTATTCTCAAGCCTTTGATATAGTTTTTTTCAGTTTAGATAAGAAAATGTAGAAAAGTCTCAGGTTTATTGCTGCCTTGACAAAATGTATGTATGCAGCTATGCAAAAGGTGACTTCATGTGGCTGTATGTATATAAATAGCTTACATTGCATGAAAATCAATATTAAAATTCAACTGTAAAGTTATGTTAAGCATGCCACTGTAATATAGCAGCACACCATGTACAGTATTTTACAAGTAGATCATAAAAAGGTATTTTTGTTTCTTTTTTTCTTTGACTTCATTTGCTAGGAGTTTGAAAAAAAAATTTCAGGTTACTTTGAGTTGAGTTTGTGAAATCTGAAAAATTGAGGTTGCACTTTAATTTCCCTTGTTTTTTAAGAGAAGTTATATGACTAAAAAGTACATCTAAAGGTGAAAAAGTCTTTTTATGGTCTTAGAAAGATAAAGGATAACCATATCTAAGGCATAGGAACATTGCAATGCAAATACTGCAACAGTAAGTACTGCATGAGGTGTAACCTCAATGGAAACTAGAGAAAACTAAAGTTCAGAACAACTGAGCTGATGTGGCAGGCAGTGTGCAGGGTTATTCCAAGCTGCTTGGCTCAAAGGAACTGAACTTCAAGATCTTGTAGAGCAGGGAGTTATCCTAGCCATTTACAGTTGTGTTCCTGCTCAAGATCTGAGAATTCTACCCTCAAAAAAAGAAAAAAAAAAAAAAGAAGGCAGAAGAAAGCTAAAACTGGATTGAGAAATTGGATTGATACCAAACCACAGTGACCCCCATCAGGCAATGAAGATACTGTGGCATGTCTGCTTGTGACTGGACTAGCATGAACAGTGTGGGTACAAGTCACTTGAATCTGGAAACATGAATCATTCCTTGGACATGCTATGTAGATATAGCTAATATAGCAAATTGTGACTAACTCCCTGCAAGGGGCCCTTCATGCAATGTGTAAAACTGATATGTAATTCTTCTCTTTAGTAAAATTTAAGAAAGACAAAAGCTAATGTTTTGCTTCTAGTTCATAAATATAGGTATTGATTTTTAAATGAAAATGTGTCTCACAGGGATGTTCACAAAATGCTTTCTGAATTTTCTTGAATTTTGTCCCAGTGTGATTATTAAGTAGATAATTTAAGCCTCAGAACATACCATATATCCTGAAAATTATCTCTTGATTACTTAGAGTTTTCTTTTTTTTTGGATGATAGAATCAGGATCTGTGATGGATTCTGCAGAAGATCATTTCATGAAAGTTGGTCATCATGATGCAAATGCTAGTAATGATGTTAGGGAGGAATGGAGTGCCAGTGAGACAATGGGCTTCATTCCAACAAAGGAAGATAAAGAGAGTGGGAGTACAAGTGAAAGGGATGAGAAGTATGAGACCACTGACAAAGCAGAAGCAGCTGTTGTGAAGATGCTTGAAGAAGAGGAAAACAGAAAAAAAGAAGCTGAAGACATAGATTACAGTAACATTTATAGTATCTCAACAACTGAAAAAGTGACACAGAAAGCACCACAAACTGAAAGCAAGAATTTCAAAGTTCTCTGGCATGAACATCATTCCCAAAGCACTGGTGAGGAGTTTTCATTATGTTATGCTCGTGTCTGTGGCTTTTATTGCAGTGTCTTTCGTTGGCTCTTTTGTAATTAATTTATGAGTTATGGTTATGTGGTTCTACCAGTAACCATGTATGTGATCATTTTAGAAATTAGAAGACATACTGAATTTCTGAAGAAGTTGAGGATACACATTTGGGCATCCCTATCAAGAGCTCAGTAAGTATAGTAGAGTTCATGAAAAGATACGTAATAAATTGATGGTCGGACGTGGTAATCTTAGAGGTCTTTTCCAATTGTGACAATTCAGTGATTCTGTGTGATTCTGTGAAATCATAATAAAAAGAAAGTCTGCCCAAGAGTATGGATTTTCTACATGTTTTAGGAACTGATCTACAATATTAGCTATTGCTCTTTATTCTTCAATTCTCTGTTGTGCTTTTTTTTTTTTTTTAGCATACTTCTTCACGTGTTTTAAGGCTGCTACTTTTACAGCATTTAAAACAGTTTTCCTACAAAATTTTCCTTTTTATGTATACCTTCTGTGGTTTGTATGTTTGTTTTCATGCATGATCTTCATCTCCAGATTGCAATTCCTTTCCCTGCTTGATTTGGAAAAGGATTAGAAATAGTGCTGTTCACACTGACAGTGAAATATCTCCTCTGCATTCTGGAGCTGACATGCTAAAGACAATTTAAATGCGCAATACAGAAGTTTACACCGTGAAAGGCATCAGATAACAAACTGGGCCTGTAAATCAGAAGCTACTGATCCCAGCCAATAAGGAAAGCTGGGTCTTCCTTGGTGTGGATCTGAGGTAATGTGTATCAGGCATTTTGGGCAGCCATGAAGTAAAGAAGTACATTCTTTCTATTAGAGTATGGATATTCTCATAAAGTGCATCAGTATTATAATATGTAATAGTGTAGTATGAAATAAACAAACATGAAAGCAGAGCACCTTTACTAGAAGGGTTTGCCTCTTCATCTAGATGTGCAAAAGTTCTTCTGACGCCTTGGTCTGTCCTAGGTAAAATACCACGTCCCTGGACTTTCATGGATTCTTTAAAGAGCTGGAGAATGTAGTCAATTTCTAGGATGTATTAAAAACTACTAAGGTGCTGTATGTTTATACTTGCCTTCTGCAGTGCAATGGATTTGTTTTGAGTTTGCCCTAAGACTAGTTAATGCAAATTTATTTTTCATAGTTTTCTGAAATAGGAAGGGGATGAAGAAGTTTTTTGATTATTTGGTCTCTTGGATGAATGTATTTTCATTTAATTCCTTTTGCTGTTAAGGTGTTTTCTTGCCTTAGAGCTTCCTTGGATGAAGGAGGTAGTTGTCATTGTCATGATAGTTGTTAACTCGCTATTTCTAGCTGGAAACTCAGGCAGGAAGGCTCTCACGGTGGTTTTTGTGGCTATCTTCTGTGGAGTATTTCTTAGAGAACAGGTAACACTTTCTTCACAAGCAGATAGGGACAAGAGGACCCACCTAAGTCACAGAAGCCTCAGATGCTACAGAAATATCTGGAGTTGTAAAGGAAACAATTGCTAACACTGTCTTCAATAACTGGAAGGATGGCAAGCTATTTAGGAATAACCTTAGATCCAAGAAGGATGATTTGCTATTGATTTAATTTATACACTTAATGTTTAGTTGATTTAATTAACAAGCACATTTATTTGAAAATCTATTAGTAAGCAAATTTCTTCTGTCCTATGTCCCCAGCTTTTCTTGGAGCAATGTTATGTACATGCTATTTCTTTTTCTTTCAGGTATGTCAGTCTATTAAAAGACTTTGTTGAGTCTGAATTCTTTGTGATAGATGGGGATTCCTTACTACTTATGTTTTTAGATGAGAAAACACAGTATCTAAACTTCTTTTACCAAACTGAATGCTTCCTGCAGGATTTCACCGAAAAAGGAGCAAAATATGTCATTGCTTTCTTCAAGGTACAGAACAAGTGACATTTGTCTGCTGTTTAAACCATGGCACTCTTTCAAAAGTAACTGCCTGATTCTAATCAGGATTAGGAAGCTGTTCATTGTGTCAACAAATATGACTGAATAATTTCATTGTTTTTATTTCCCACAGGATGCAGAACAGATGTACTTTCATTATCCTCATTTTCTTTTCTTACGTACTGCATTAATACAACACCTGAAACATAACACAAGCACCACTGTTCTTACAGAATTTTCCAATTGTTTATCATCCAAATGGGAGATTTTTCTGAAGGAAAGCTATCCTTACTTCATCATTGTATCTGACATAGGACTGACATCTCTCCAAACAGACTATTTATCTATCTTAATTGCTCATTCATTGTCAAAGAAAATCAACATAGTGCTTACTTCAGGACAGGAGTATGATATTCTTAGAGTTTATGGATATCATGTTCAGAGTGTGTATATACATAGATTATTTTTTCAAAAGGTAAGTTGCTCAACTTCATTGTTGGTTTGCAATAAGTGTTGGTTCAACTTAGCAGATTTAATTAAAATATCTCAATATGAGAATTATATTTTGCATATTACAATTATAAAGCACTCATACATGGCTCATTTTATGTTTCCTTAATCTGCTGGTCCTGAAATCCTTAAGAGGCAAATTTGTGATTGGTGGCAAATTCCTGCCCTATTCTCTGTAGTCTCATCCTTGTTCACTATGATAGTCTTAAATACAGATTTACCCTTATCTTCAGTATCACATGTCTTAGCTGACTTGTAATATGCCCAGAAAAAAAAAACAAAACAAACCAGCATTTGGGCCAGGGATGTGATTTTTAAAATTTTATTTAGAATAGATGTTTCTTGTAGGCTGAGGATTGACATATGTCTGAATGGATACTGTCTGTGGCTAGTAGTCCCTGATGCATTGTATCTATTGACTTTTGCATATAACTTTGACTTCTGCGCTTCTTAGCATGAAGAAGATCTGCGATCTGCCTGTGAAAACCTAGTCAGGTACAAAAAACCATTCATGTGTCTATATGGACATCTCAAGCTGAGCCTAAAAAGCATGCAAGAAGAGGTAATTTGACCATTTTGATAATTTTTTTTTTTTTTCTCATTGGGTTGACTTTTGTCCTCCATTCCTTTACGTGAAATTCTCTTCTAGCCAGAACTCGGGGCTCTTTTCCCTATCCTCACTGAGACACACCTTCCTTAGTGTGTCTCAGTGACACCCTGAGTCTGAGGGTGTCCTGTGCCTACTCTTCTTCATAGCAGCTTGAAGCTGTTCCTTTCTTTAAAGTTCACTAAAACAGGGTGGTTCAGCTAGAAACCTGGATGCCTCTTGAGGAATTTTTTTTTGTCTTGGTTACTGCCTTTCTTTGGAGAAGATGGGAACCAGCCTTTTCATCAGAACACATCATCTGTGGCATAAATAAACCCTTAGCCACAGGGGGGGCTGTGGCTACTACCTTCCAGGTGCACTGTGGCCATGCCTCACCCCGACAGCAGCCACTGGCTCCTGAGGGTAGGTTGGGGAGGGTTATATTCAGCAGCAGTGGGCAAGAGTAGCTGCTGCTGCCAGCAGCAACCTCATCTATAGGGACACCTCAAAATCTAAACCTCACTATTGCTGCTGCTGAGGCTTGCACACTGTAAACTAAACTATTCACGATTTGTGATTTTTTTAAGAGCTTGATTACAGTTGCAAATTTGTGCTTGCATGATTAAAGCAGTGGTTTTACGATATTTTACTTTAAAAAATTGGTATTTTTATGGTACCACTATCACCTTTAGTGCCTAATATACTGCTGCCATTTTCCTGAGCATTGTTAGCCTGCAGTGTTGTGACTTCTGCTCCTGTGGAGAACAGCAAGGTTTCCTTGGCTTCAGTGGAAATAATACTGGTTCAGCAAGGTTATTTTTTTTCAGTCCAGAAAAGAATGGTGTTACTCAGAAAGCATTTTAAAGCCTGTCTGCTGCTATTATTTGTTATTATTATTATGATAATCTTTTCTGAGGTGAGTTCAATACTTGGAGCAATAAAACATCAGGGTGCAGCAAAGGCGGTGGCTGCTCCCTCAGGGATGGGCCCTGGGAGCTCCCCTGGCGGTGGCCGGGCAAGGCCTGGTAGCCAGGGCCTGTCCCATTGCCCCAGTTGAGAGCAGGGCAGCTGGGGGGCTGCTGCAGCCCTGGCATCAAATGCCTAACTGAGAATGGCTGAGGACAGACCTGCTTGTCAGCCTGCTGGGCTGTGAGGAGCTGGAGAGTGGCACTGCTGCAGCATTGCTGGGGCAGGGACCGATGGCCCTGAGGGGCTGAAGTGGGCCTCTAGGCAGGAACAATCAGGACTCTTGGTGCCCTCAGGGCATTACAAAAAAAGAGCAACTTTTATTAATGATTATGCCCACTTCTCCTTCTATAGTTTTCATATCCTTTTTTTTAAATTCTCTGATGGAGCTCTGTAAAGGACAAGACTTGTCTTTTTTTTTGGTAGCTCTTATTACAGCAGTCATCTGTGCTATTAATAATGTTACAACTACAGGTTCATCAAACTGTCCGTCTGTTGAAGAAACTGTGGCCTGCAGGATCTGACATTCGCCGTGTGGTCTGTGTTCTTGCTTGTGCCGTGGGATTAAAATTACACAGCAACATGTTGGAAAATGAAAATGCTTCCATGCAAGCAAAGAAAAAGCAATCAGCAAGAGTAAGGTTTTTTTTAATATCATTTCAGCACAGCATCCATAAACATTTTGCTAACCAGAAAGATGGCTCTCCTCCTAGATCCCAAGCTGAAGAGAGGCCCAGCTGCTGCCTTTGTGACTACATCACATAACTAGTCTGGTTCAGATAATTACTGTGGCCACAGCTTTTCCAAGGGAACATGGTCTCTTTGTGGGTGGCAGGAGCTGTGCCTGGAGAAAGTTTTACCTCAGGAGCAATTACTTCCCTAGGACATTTTACCTTAGAAGGCAGTTGCTGTCATTATTTTTCTTTTCCTGATATTCAGTGCCATATGTGCTTTTACAGAGGAATACACTTTTCCTCAAGTTAGCAAGACACTTCGGAAAAAAAGCTTTCTCTCTAGGTGAAGTTGTGAGATCATTTTTGTAACCATACTACAAGCTTTCTATTTTAAACAAGTTAACACAAATGCAGTATATCAGTAATATTTTATGAGACATATTCAGTGGACTACAGAATAGCTACAAGTGGTTAGCACAGCTAGATTTCTGTACAAACATTTTGCTGTGCAGCTGAGAAAAGAGCATAGGCCTGTATCTAGATATTAACTTTTTCCTTTTTTAAAGAATAACATTTCTAGCCAGACACACTGACAACTGTTGTTAAGTTTTGCTTTGATTTTCATAGTGATATTCTTTCTGGGAAAAAAGATTTATTTGTTTTCACATTATAAATTATCTGCATCTACCAGCACTACAAGAGTGTTCTTTTTGAAGTAAGTGTATCCACAAGTAATTACTATGCATAAAATTGTTTAAATAAAAATTTAGATCAAAATTATTAGCTGCTTTAACAAAGTGTGAGCTACTGAGGTGAACACAATTATTTTACACAAGTCTGTGGTCAACTTTCTATCTGTAATCTCTCAACAGGGAAGAAGTAAACCCCTTTCTCGAGAAGAAGCAGCTGACCTCTGTAGAATGCAGTGTCTTACAGTGACTTTTCTTCTTCATATGCCTCTCTCACAGAGAGCTCAGATTAGGTTCATGAAGTCCTCCTGGACTGAGCAAGTTTTACCATTAATAAAAATGGTATGTGTAATACTGTCTTACTTCCCCTGTCATCATGTGCTATTGTCCTTTCAGTTTTCATTTTCCTTTATATGCTATGTTAGTTACATGATGGAATCAAAGAACATACTGTACCTGCTGGAAATAAACCTTATATTGTGAGACACAAATCAGTGGGGCTAGGAGAATGTTGGGAACAATATCTCTATACTTAGACATCTCCAGTTAGCCACTGTTAGTCTTAGGGTACTGGGCTAGATGGAACTTTTGGTCTCATCCAATATGGGAAGTTTGATGGCAAACCTTTTTATTGTTTAAAGTTGGTTATTACGGTGAAGGAGAACAGTGAAGGCAGTTTCTTGATCACAAAGAAATCAACTAATAGTTTGTTGGTGTTCATGTCAATAAAATCTGTGGTTGTTAACCTTGCTTTGGAGATGCTTAGATCCCTCCACATGAAAAGCTTCTCCATAAGAGTCAATTGTTTGCTTTATTTTAACAGCAACAAATGTGTATGCATTTTGCTTTGACGCAGCTGAGTGATACAAATGATTGGAATTTGGATTTAACTTACCTGCCTGACTTAAATGATGATTCACTGCTCATGAATCTTGCATATTACTATGAGGTCGAATATACTGAAGGTACTTGTCAACAGTTTATTTTCTTATATTTCTAACTGTATTAAGCTGCAAAATGAGAGTGAAACTTCTTGTGCAAGCAGAAATGAGCAAAATTTTCTAATTATCCATATAGTAATGGATACATTTTATAGAATAATAGGGAAACTATTTTTCTATAGCTAAGTCTAGAAAATGACACACAAAAGTGTCTTTCACCAGTACTCATTCAGAATACTTTACCATGTCATATCTTTGATGTACCTCCTGTACTTATGTGAAGGAAGAGTGATATAGCATAGGCAGTAAGAGCTCTGGGTCCCTGTTATTGTGTATTCTTAACTGTTTGGTTTTTAGCCAGTTTTCTATCCATTACATTTTGTCTTAGTGCAACACAGTCTGAATGGAAACTAGGTTCTACCCCTACTGTCTTTAGATAATATTTTTTATTTCAGATGAGATTGAATCAGACAAAACCATATATTGTCTTATAAATACATGAATTTTGGAGCTGGAGATTTGAGAACGTGATCAGTTGTGTTAAGATTCACAATAAATTTTAAAAGGCTGACAAAGCAAGAAAGTATGGGAAAATATTTGTAGCAAATATTCTTCCAAAGTAATTCTGTTTATCTGAAATACTATGCTATGAGTCAGTCTCTCTGTCTGATAGTAAACCACAAGACTTTCTTTATGATCTAACAACAAGAAGTTGTGTAGTAACCACAGTAAAGCAAGTGTAGAGGAAGATTTAAAGGAAATATGAAGTAGGAATATGAAACTTTTTTTTTTTTTTTTTTTTTTTTTTAAAGGCTACCTATTTTTAACCACTAAAAAGAATGTTATTAATTCAAAATCCTACCTTTTGGGAACTGAAGGTGAGACAAACACATGTGTAGTTTTGTTGCTTACAGAGTTACACAGTCTAAATCTGGTGTTTTTTACAAAATACATCATCTCAGTATATTTAGTTAGTTGTACTCCGGGTTGTTGAATTCTGTGAATGTACAACAATCTGTTCTAATTTGTTCTAATGAGCAGAGAACTTGGGTAGGACTGAAGTCTGTTTCTGATGCTGCATAGGTGAATACGTAGGTTCTGTTTGAGGAAACTTAACTTTCAAGTGTTTGTTTTGTTTTGTTTTGTTTTATTTCTACCCTATGCAGGATTAGAATTCAAAAAGAAATTGGGGAAAGAAATAGAGAATGAATACCAATGTTTATGGGACACAGTAACAAAATTGGCTGTGAAATACAGTTTTGGAGATGCTTTCCCAATACGGAAGACCTCCCAGCTATTTCTTCAACGGGAACAGACATTATTTAGAGGTACTGACAAGTTCACAAATTAGAAAGTTAGAAGCAGGGTCACCATTACTGTCAATGAAAGTTCTAGGAGTAGTAATCTGAATTTATCCTGATCACAAATCTAATCCATACTTCATGGATTCTGTCCTCCTTCCTTTCAACCCACTAGGAGAACTTTGCAGGTGATGCCAAAATAAGTCTGACCAGGCCTTATGGGTGAAATTCTGACTCCACTGTAGACAGCACAAGTCTAGTTACTGACTTCAGTAGGAATTAGGTTTGGTTCTGTGATTGCTAAGCCAAACACTGCATATGTTGCAAAACCCAATATGATTAGTGTAATACAAATAATAGTAAAAAGCACAATAATTACTCATAACTAAAGTAATGATTGCAGGAAGACTGTCTCTGAAGAACATCTTCGTACATGTTGACACAGGGTTATGCAGGCATTGGGCATGGGAGCAGCAAATTAAGTGAAGTGCAGAATTGTCCTAATGGTAGAGAGTCTAGCCATCACTGTAGCTCACACTGCAGTCCTTGAAGTCTGTAGAAATGTGACTTTGCCCATAAGTATATCAAATTACACCATCATCCTGTTCAGTAGCCTGTAAGTGGGGAAATGCATAGTTGGCTCAGAGATTATTTGTCTCCTCACTTACAAGACCTGTTCTGAATACCTGAAAGGAGTAGGTAGGATTTTTGCGTGCTGTATGATGTTTCTTGTGAAGCGGGTTTGTTAATAACATTCAAATGCTTGTTTTAACCCTATCAAATTGTAGAAATCTTTAGAAGAGACAGTTGGTAAGCAATTCAGTAAAGGTTGGAATGCAATTCTAAAGTTTGTGGGTGTTCTTCAGCTGTTTTCAAAGATATCTATTGGGAAAAGTGGGCTTTAGTGGGCAAAAAAAAAAGACATTTGCTTTGTTATCTGTGTGATATTAAGGCATTTTCCGCACAGCATTTTAGTTGATCATTTCTGTATTGCCTTTGGACACCTTGAAGACTGAAGTTGTGACTAGACTTACATGTGGGAAGGATGCATGATGTTACATATCATCTTTAATCATCTAATGTTAGTGCACTGGAACGTGCATATTTAGGAGCCTGTGGTCTTTAAGGAATCAGTGCAGGGAAGAAGATGCCTGTGAGATGGGATGGGTTGTGGCATTCAAAAAGTCAGCATTAAGTGTCTAAAAGGATTATGAGAATAGCTACTTTGAATCAATAATGATGCTGCTTCATTTTTCTTCCTGTGCTTGCTTGAGAAGAAACAGGAAATGGGGAACTAGTGAACTGCTACTTACTTTTAGAAAGTTTTACTTTGTAGAATTTAATTTATAATGTAACTTGACAGAATTTTCAAGTATGATGTGCAATTTTGTGTTCTTAATTAAACAATATTATTTTTTGCACTGTAAAGACTATAAAGAAGAAATTCCTAACATTGGACTAATCCCAGTGAAATCTCATCTTGTTGAATATTATGCCAGAGATGTTTTGAAAGACCTACCTGTTTTAGAAAGGTACATATGAATTTTCTTTTAATGAAATAACATTATGCAGGTTTATTTTCCACTCCTCTGCACTTTACATCCGTATTATGCTCAATTTGCAAAAATGTAGAAGTTCTTTTGCTATGAGTGGGTAAAATTTCACATTTACATGTACTGGTGTAAATATTAACAGAAAGATCCGTATTTCTCATACTGTTACTTATTTTCATTATAGTCTTTGATTCTTATTCTACATGGAACTGTTTTTCTAAATGTACTATTTGTATTTGAAAGGCCTTATCCTAAATTGCTAAACTTAGATCGATTTCAGAAAAAGAAAAACATTAAATAAAAACACTGAAAAAAAAGAAAAGAAGATACTGTCCTTTTACATTTGCTCTGCTATTTGTGGAAGTGGGCTCTGTGCTACACAATGAGTGTTTTTTAGCCAGCGTGTGAATTATATAGTTACATAGCATTCTGTGATTAATCTGTATGAGAATAAGTGGAAAAATGGGGGTTTATTTGTTTGTTAGAAATTATTTCTGAAAAACCAAGGCTATCTTGACACACTGTTTGGAGTAGGATTTTCTGTGTTTGTCTTCTGCCACAGGATAAATACCCGTTCTTTTGAATGAATGTTTCATGTGAGATGCCAAAAAACACTTTTAATTTCTACTTTATTTAATGTTTGTATATTTCAGCAATGATCCTGCAGTTACTTCACTTAACAAATACAAAAAGCTTGATGAGCTTCGTCACTGGCATTCTGGCAGACCTTTGACTGAGGAATATGAGCGAGTACGGTGCAATGTTGATGGTAAGAAAAACTAACACAAAGCTTATGTGTCTGTGCTGGCTGGAACAGTATTGTAAAGGTTATCATGGTCTTGGAGGAGGACTTCTCATTTCAGAAAATACTTGCAGCTGTATAAATACTTGCTGAACTAGAGCTACCGCTAATAGCTAAATTATACCTAAAGTGATGTGCCTGTGTGTTATGTGTATGCATTGTGTACTGTCTTAAATAGGCATAACAGAATGAGCACTTGCGGTCAGATGTTCATGATACATTCCCTTTTGCTTGCTAAATGCTTCACAGATTTGAAAAAGCAAACTGTATCTATACATGCACTTTGATGTTTAAATACATAGTTTGGATAATGCTCAGTAAGCACATTCATACATGTACAGAATCTGCACAGTGCACACATAGCCAATCTTACCTTTTGATAACAGAATTAAAATGAAAAGTAAAATAAGTTGTCATGATTTAACCCCAACCAGCAACTATGCACCACACAGCCACTTTCTCACTCGCTGCAGCCCTGGTGGATGGGGGAGAGAATCAGAAAGGTGAAAGTGAAAGAAAACAAAAGGAGGAATTCATTCACTCCTTCTCATTGGCAGGCAATTGTTTAGAGTCATCTCTAGCTAAGCAGGGCTCCATCATAGGTAATTGTTACTTGGAAAGACCAATGCCATCACTCCAAACATCCATCCCCTGCCTTCTTCTTCCAACAACATTTCCTGCACATGATGTCATATGGTATGGAGTATCCCTTTGGCCAGTTGGGGTCAGCTGTCCCAGCTGTGTCGCCTCTCAACTACTTGTGCATCCCCAGCCTACTCACTGGCAGGGTGGTGTGACTAGCTACTATGAAGAAAATTAACTCTATCCCGCTAAAACCACCACAGAAATAAACAAAAGTTGCTTGTATCAGAATTCTTGATGTTCTGCATTATAGTTTTCTGTAAGTCTTTTCCAGTTTGAAATACTAAGAAAAAAACCCAAACAAACATGGACTTAGCTTTGATCTTCAATTTGCATGTGTACATGACATGAAGTATACAAAACTGTATTTACCAGCAAGTAGACAAAACTTTCTCTCAAAGGTGTTCCCATCATCTATTGCATCATACAGTGCATTAAACTGTGTAAAACCTACCGGGTGTTGGGAAGTCGTGGATTACTGTTGGTACTTCTGTGTTGCTTAAGGTTTTTGTTCAGGGACTTAGACAGTTGTTTCCTGAGTACATATTTGCACCACTTGACCTATGAAGCTATCGTTTCATCTGCTTCTCTTTCTGCCAATGATTTTTTTTCATTCTTTCATGCACTGTGATTTCAATGGGAAGTTTGGAGATCATAACCTGCAGAATAGTAGCTAAAGCAACTTCCATAATGTTGGAATTGAAGGTTTATGTCCACACCAGCTGAAGAGAGGGCCTTTCTCCTATGCCTTTTATGAACACTCTGAATGCTGGCATGTGTTATCTCCGTCTTGTGAAAAACAGATCTTCTGAGATGGGCCTTCACATTCAGACTGCCTCGTTGTTTTGATTTAGGGCAGAGTAATACGTAGGCTTGAGTATGGAAGTATCCATGTGCTCAGTTCAGTATCTTCCATTGGCTAGAATAAGTGTTCTTCCAGCAGCTTTATTTATTTATGTTCTGATGACAGACTCTTGTTTTCAAGGGGAAGTGGTCTGATCATCTGAACTGCCTTTGGAATACATTTTCCTATTTTCATGGACTGTGTGAGAAGCCAAGACATCTTGCTCAGACAGTTAGACTTTCTTTCCAGGCATCCATCCTGCTTGTTAAGTTTTAAGATATCTTTCGTGTGTGCCTAAAGTAGTTTGAGTTTGACTCTATTGCCTATTTACCAGGTAATTCAAAGTACTGTTGGATTTCAGTGAGTCTTAGTAGCCAGCCTCTTTCAAAATGTGATTTTGGCCTTTAGATCAATGAGGAATTATTAGGAACTGTATCCATTACCGAGGTAGCTTTTCTTGAAAATAGATGAGGCTGGAATTCTATCAGAGTGGTTTTTAATCAATTATATTTGTCTGCAGCAAAATCCAGAGATCCCAAAGAAAGAAGACAAGTACAAAAGTTACAGACTTTCTATCATTTTTATGGAAGCACTTTGGAAGACAGCGCTTCAAAGCTTATTGTACAGCAAGAGGTTGTGTCAGGGACTGCTAACGCTGCTGTCAAAAAGGCACAAAAAAAGCATGTCAGTATATTCAAGTTGCTTTTTCCAAGTTTTGTTTGGGTTTTTGGGTTTTTTTTTTTGTTTGTTTGTTTCTATTATCTGGGAGAGGATTTCTACTGTATGAGTCCCATAGCTGAGGTTTTATATTCTGAATGCATTAGTAGTTCTCGGGTGAAGAAATGTAAATTGCCTTGTACTTTAAATTTAATTAGCTAATTAGCAAAAGAATTTTTGTTCCTAGTTAGGAATACTGATGAGTATTGACAGGCACAAATAAAAAAAATATTCATGAATATGAATCCTGTCAAGGCTCATAGATTTTGGCTCATGGCCAGAATTAGAATGTGGAGTGAAGAAAATTGGAGTTCGTGAATTTAATTTTACTTTAACAAACTATTGAGAAATACTGGAAAAAACTTTATTCAATTATTTATTTCCTGGTACTATTTGGAAATTCTCTGTGAAAGATCCTGTAGATATTGCAATTAATCTTAACTATGTGAACATTGTCAGATATCACAGGGTATGTAGCATGTCCTTGCATACTCATGAACAATCCTTGAGTAATATTTCGTAACAGACTGTATTATGTATTACAGGTTATGGCCTATAGATTTATCTGTAAAAATCTGTATATAAAATAATTACATTAATTCCAGATAAGGTTGAACGCTTAATTTTATTTAACTTACTGAAAAGCAGTTCAATATGATTGTTGGTCAGTATGATGCTTTAATGGTTGGACTCGATCATCTTTAAAGTCTTTTTCAACCTAGATGATTCTATGATCAGAATTACTATTACTCATGTATAAAATAAAAGCTTGAATTTTAACTTTCAGACATCTGCTATTTTATTTTTCCACATTTCTGCTTTTTTACACTAATGTGAAGCTTTATACTGACTTAAAATGAAGGTTAGAGAAGCTCTTTTGAGCAACATATATAGTTTCTGAATCTAAATATCTCCTTCAAAATGAAGTACTATATTAAACAATGCCAAAACACAATGTGTCACACAGATTAATTGAAAACTGTAATATAGCTGCCATGATCGAGTTTATGGATTAGCTTTTTTTCAGATGATGCTTGAACACAGTGAAGGTTATTTCAAAGTGTCTTCATTTTATTGGACAGAAAAGTAAAGCAGAAACAATTGCCGAGGAAAATAACAGACGACTGAAAATGAAAGAAGAAAAGAAAGAAGAGGAGCAATGGAAAGCCTTGTGTATACCAACTGAAAAGGAAATAAAAGCAAATCTGACTGTTGGAATAAATAAGTTGGAGAAAATTCTCAAGACATTTAAAAGTAAATCTGTGAAGTTCAGTGTAGAAATGACAGGACTGTTTGCCTGTTTAGAAGCATGGAAGGCACACTGCAGAGAGCAAGGTATGTCAGCCAACAGTAAATTTGGACATTCTCAACTTCAATAAAGATGCATGAATACAGCCCTGTTTCAGGAGTATGAAAGGTGTTTTTAAGAATTAACAGGCTCTGGTCCCCTTTTACAATTTCAAGATCCTTTAAGTCAGCTGTGAAGTATCCAGTGAAATTAGACTGTAGCTGTTTTCTTGTTTTGTTGCTTTGTAAACATTTCAAACATAGATTATTTATTTTATTTTACGTATCTTCAATTATTATGTATCATGCACACTAAAAGGTATCTATGTTGCAATGTATTGTTAAATTAGCTGAGGTGGTAGCACAGTGAATGATGACAATTTGCAGAGAAATTTGTGCTACCATGGTTAGGGGCTTCTTATTTCACCAGAATTAACTCGTTCAGTCCATACTCTCAGTCCAGAGAGTCCAAACAAGCACTGCTCTAAATGTGTTGAGGAGAGTTGTAAATGTTGGAGTGAAATATGTTGGTAAAGGTTGAGTAATAAACGTGTGGGTCAGGAAGGTGAAATGGGGGAGCTCAGTTATTGTGTATATGTCAGAAGAGTTACTTCCTTTTATAGCTGAGTGTGCAGAAGCAGAACTATTTGGGTGCTTAGTCTTCGGTGGCACACCTTGTAGAAGTCACAAACCTGGGTTATTTCCATCTAGTTGTCTTTAAATTAAATTCATTTTAAATTGTCATAAATGCATTTGGATAGATAAGATCTGTTCTACAAATACCTAATATCAGAAGGCTTCTAATGATACAGTTGTCTCTGAAATAACATAAGGCTTTTTTTTTTTTTTTTTAAAGGTAGCAAACCTAAAGATTTAAGCAAAGCTGTTCAAGTCATGAGGAGAATTCATATCCTCCTTGAAAAATATAAAGATCTCTTGGAGAAACCACATCTAGAAAAGCTGACCACATATCTGAGACTTCTTGGATTTGAGAATTTGTCATGCTCTTTATCTGTCAAGGTGACTTTTTAGACTGTAATGATTCTAACTGTAGCTGAGGCAGAAGATGCAGGATATAACTCACAGCCTGCAGAAAATAAAGTCAGTAGCAAAAGGAATGAAGATTACAGTGGTCTGTAAATCCAGTATCAATCCCTTCAGTGTCTCAGTTTTCAGGCACAGTAGAGTTAGCAATTTTTGGAAGCTTATTGCTCCTGTTTGAGGATCAGGCCTCAGAGGTGAGGGAGGAAGGGATTGCTTTGTAAGAAACTTTCTTGAAGAGTGGAAATTACTTGTCTCTTTTTCTGTGTGAATTCAGCTGGTGTATGATGATTGTTCTTGGCAACATAGTTATTGTAAGGGTGTTTGGTGCCCCAGATAAAGCATATTACATTTCAGGAAGTAGAAACAAAGGTTCCAAGGATCTCAAAAGGTCTGTTGTAGAGGTTTATGATGATAGAAGGGATATGTTGTCAAGTTTCATGTCTTGCTCAGGAGGTGCATTTTGGACCTACTTTTGCTTTTGCAGCTGCTTGTTTCTGATTATTGCTTTTGCAAAGTTGGGGAAATTTTAGAAATAACTGAAATTTCCAGGAAAAACTTGAAATATTTCTTTCAAGAAATTAAAAAAGCTGTGAAATCTCCATCCCTGGAGGTAGTAAATACTTGATTGAAGACAGCCCTTAGTGACCTGATATAATTGCCCTTGCTTCTGGCACTGAGTTGGATCAAATGACATCTAGACATCCCTGACAACAGAAATTATTATGTGATTTTCTGATTTTCTGTGTGTTGTAATATGTAATGCTTTTCTATATAGCTTTCAGGATTGGATGTTGTAACCATAAGTGTCCATGAACATTAAATTTGGTATGTCTTAGTGTACACAGGCACTGTTTAGAAATACAATGCTTTACAGAATTTGATATCACACTCAACATTTATATTACTTTTTTTTTTTGCAACTGTGACTCATTGCACAAGACATCAGGGCAGGATAAAGAAAGGAGACAAAATATAGGATGAGAAAGCGCTGGCAGGCAATAGCTTTAAGAGGCTGAGCTTTGCCCTTGAGCCAGTTTTGTTAGCTCTTCTGACAATGAAATCAGTACCAATGCCACCACTAGCTATAGAAGACATACTGGTTTTAGATCATAGTTTACTTTGAAGAGAATAACTCTGCCAAGGCTGTATGCTGTAGATTTCTGCAAGAGACTTTTAAAAAAATCACCTGCACTTTCATATGTTTTCCAAAGCTTGCAGAGTTTCACAGAACAAAGGATGTGCCATTTTCTTCCTCTCTTGCGAGCTTTCAAATCAACGAATTTTCATTTGACCTTATAGACAGGAGAAAGTAATGATCAGAAGATAAGCAAGTATGCTGTCAAAGTGGGTCCAGCTCGCTTCCAGCTACAATACATGGATTATTACTTGCTCAGAGAAGAGAGGAATGATCCAGATCCCCGAGTGAAACATTTCATACCAGACACATGGCAGGTAATAAGACACAAACTTTTTGCATAAAGGTTTTTGATTATTATTATTTTT
>JANHGN010157995.1:0-36990 GCA_024605025.1 Megaceryle maxima | reverse complement strand
AAGTAGGGAAAATTAAAAAAAAAAAAAAAAAAAAAAAAATCATCACTTGTGGTTGCTCTGGCTTTGCTTCCAGTATCAGCCTCTGTCAGAGTATCAGTGTAGCTGGATCTCCAGATTTTGCATTCTTACTTAATGAGGAAAGTAGTTCAGAAGGCACATGTCCACAGTGTCTCTCTCTCATTTGCTCTTCTTTTCCCCCTCCTTCCTAAAGGAGGAAACAGCAAACACAGGGACCCATTCTGTCTTTGGGATTCCTCAAACAATAAATTTGACAGAAGAGTTTGTTTGAAAAGGTAAGTTGATCTAGAAAGAGGATTCTTCTGGAATACCAGCTCCAGATAAAAGAATATAAAACCTTCTAGTAAAACACCAGTCTGACATCCAACAAATTAAACAGTTTACAAAGCATTTTGTCATTGTCTTCTGGTGAGGATATGTTTATTTCCCCCATCATTGTGCTTTCACAGGGTGAAACAAAACCACTGCACACTAGTTTCCCTTGAATATGTTGCTTTTTAATCACTGTTCAGAAATGACAGAAAATCTATGATTTGCCTTATAAAAAGATATCATCTCCTTTCAGTAACTTTGAAATATTTTTGGAATTCAAGCTTACATCCTAAGGCTAATAGTTATCATATGCTAAATAAATACTATCATACTAAGTTTAAGAATTTTGCATGTGCTTTAAAGTTTTAAAATTAGTGGTATACATTTGGAAGGCTGAAATATCTAACCAAACCACTTCCATTAAACTAGCAATTAAATCACTGTTTTGACCCACTATGACAAGGATCTTTCTCCCCTAACACCTAAACAGCTTTGAAATTACATTCATCCTTCCTGATCTTTCTTGACCAAACTTATCAGCTGAATTTTTATTTATATTTTCGTGACAAGAGTTTTCCAACTGCTCTAAAAAAAATTATTTTTTTTTCCTGTAACAAAACTTTTTACTAGATTTAGGAAACTTTTTCATACTATTTCCACTTTGTAGAAGGAACATACAGTCTTGAATGTCATCTTTAAAATCTTTCAGTTCTGATAAGAGGTATCATAGTACTGAAAATTTTAGTTCAAACACTATAATGGTATTTTTCTTTTTCTTAGAAAAAATAAAAATATTAATTTTTCCTTTAAGTTTATCTATCCAGTTCTAACATGGACATACTTCCTACCTGATGGAATTGTTCAAGTTTTGAAAAGGTGTCAGCATTCTGGAATAAAAACACCACTAAAACATTGTTATGGTCACAGAAGCGTCAGCTATAAATCTCCACTTAAAATTATCTTTTCAAGTTACATCAAAATTCATTCACAGTCATCTTATGGGAAAAGGACCTCTTGATAGAGTGTTTGTGAAAATACTGAAAGCATTTGTAAGCAACAGTATAGTTCTGAAATATGCAGTCACTGTATGTTTTAACATTTTCATAAATTTAAACAGAATAAGCATTTAGGAGGTAGGATTTCTGTTCTTCATTAACTGAATAAACTGATTTGTGATACAAGAGCTTTCTAGTCTTATTATATTTGAAGACACAAACTATGTTTAACTTGCACGTTATAGAAGCATAATCTTTCTTAGTACAACTCCAGAGGACTTACTCAAGCAGAAACTTTTTTTTTTTTTTTTTTTTTTTGTTTGTTTGTTTATGGCCCCATCCCTGCCCCCCAGTTTCTAGATTGCATATTCTCTCCACTCCTTGTCAGAAACAACTATAGCTGGGTCTCTCAGGCTGCTCAGGCTTGAAAGTCATAACCTACTCATTTGCTCTTAAATACTTCAGGAAGATTGAGCATCCTTCATACTTGCTGGGTTTTCTTAGGTATCCCATAACAGTTAAAGCAAGAAGGGTGAAAATTTGTTGTGGGTTTGTTTTTTGGGGGGTTTTTTTGTTTGTTTTTTTGGTTTTGTTTGTTTGTTTGTTTTGGGTTTTTTAATAAATAATAAAATTCTCACTTTTGGTGCAGAAATCACTGAAAAAATAAAAATTAGTACTAAAACAGGAAGATACCTGAGAAGTCCAGACAACATTCCACCATCATTCAGATATCTTTAGGATTCTACACACACACTCCTTGTCAACTTTTTTCTCCTTGTCTTTTCTCGTTTCTAAAATGACAGATAAAGTAAATCCCACAATTTCTTCACTCCAAATCTTGGCCCCATGACTGAAATAAAACATTCTTTTACAAAGAAATATTGCAGAAGACATCACATGGTTTTCTGTTTAATTCACTGATAAAACGGACATTACATCACAGTATCATTTGTGAACTGTTTTAAGAAACAGTAATATTGCTATAAAACTATCAGAGCGAGCATCTATGTCCCTTTTCCTTGCCTGCTAAATGAACTATGGCTTGTTACACAAGCTGCTGAAAAGACAATAAGCCTTTAAAAAAATCCTTAAGTGTCATGAAGCATTAGTCACTAAGCATTATGGTTTAAAAATAGTTTCTAGTTCCTGAATTTCAGCCAAAGCAATCTACCATTCAGTTGTTCAGTTCTCCACCTGAAACAGTCTCTCTAAGCTGACAGGGGTGGGAGGTGTGGCTACAAACCACACCTGCCAAGCACAGAGCCTTCTGCAACAACTGTCAACCTAGAATATATGAAAAATGGAAATTGATGGAGCAGCACCAAGCAAGGTCCAATCTGACTCTACAAATATTTTCTAAAATTTTTAAAGCTGACATCTGAAGAACAGTACTTATAAAAGCAAAGTCATAAAATCCCTTTATACAGGTCATACTCCAGAAAATACCTACACTGCTTTCATCTCTTATCCCTGGATGGATAGTTTCATCGAATAGAATCATGTTCAGGCACAATGCTTTTAGCTTTGAAAGGAAGATCATACTACAGCTTTTGTACCTAGACTGGCTTATTAGAAGATTAATTTAATATCTCTACATCCAACACCATCATTACATTAATGATTGCCCTGATGGTGAACAAGTTTTTCAGTCAGATGATCAGTCTGCCCTTGAGGAAACTGAATTCACTGTTCCTTTCATCTGTGCTCCTTCCAGATGCCATGCAGACCGGTCTCACAGTAGAGAGGCATTCTACACCTGTCAATAAGTGCATTTCAAAGTGGGGCATGTTTCCATTTTAAACATCCTCTTGTGTTCTCAGAGCAGAGATTCATATCTAAGGATGATCCTCCGTACAAGTTCCAAATAATCACCCTTTGGGGGCAGGGGGAAGGAGGGTGTCAGTTCTCAAAACCTCTTTCAAGAGGTACTATAGGGAAGCTATCTGCCCTTTCTGTTTTAAATGACTTCCAGCAATTGACACAACTCCAGAAAAACAGACTTTCAAATAGAGCAAGCACAACAGGAGACTGCGCAAGCAAGTTCCGTGATGGCAAACACTTAAAAAACCCAGCCTACTTCAGGTTGGCCGTAAGTGGGTAACTACTAAGTGCGTGTATCAAGAGCTTAGGAGCAGTTGAGGATGCCCCTGTCTGCATAGAAGTCTCCAGCAGCATACACAATGACTAGAAGAACTTACAGTCTAAACACCCTAGGTCAGGATCTAAATCTATTCTACATTCACTAGTCACATCTAAAGAGCTGTTCAATGTCACTACTGCTTGCCATAAATCAAAACTAGAAGCAACATCTGAACTCCTCTGACATCCAGTTCACCTGGCAGCACTCTTGCCCACTGCTGGGATCCACTCAAGGACAGCTATTAGTTGTTCTATGGTACTTGGCAAATTTATAATTTGTTTAGTATCACCAACAACTGGATCTTTCTTTGGGTTCATACTTACTTGATATAAGTAGCCCTATAATAGCCCATGACTCTGCAACCAATCATTTCCTATGTCTGTCTGTGCCTAGGGATGACAGAAGAAAAGCCACACATCAGATGCATCCCACAAATCTCTTTCTGACAGAGCTCTCACTCAGCTGATTGCAAGGCTATTTCACTCTGGCCTCCAGATTAGAACAGAGGATGAAAACTTCCCAGTGTGCTTGTACTTAAATGCTGTCTAATTACAGATGCTGATCTTTTTACTTACGTTCAATATTGTCTGTTGATTTCACTGCCTTGCACAATACCTTGAAGTTTAATCAAGATCGACAGTAAATAATATAACATGTTTCAATTATTTTACAGAAGGCAAGTTGAAAAAGTTTGAGAAAAATCCATAGAAATTTAAAAGCAGCTTGTTTCTTGTTTCAGTTGTCTTGTTTTGACAGTACCTCCAGCACTTGCAGGTTTAATTTCTCTTTCAAGCTAGAGGCATAAAGCAAAATGCCAAAGAAAAACATTTTGTCCAGCCTCAGCTAGTAATTTCAAGGTAATTACAGTGCTGAGTGTTCAGCTTGAAGTTTTCCAGATAATTAGAGGTTTAGGTTAGCTGCCTGCCTTTAGTAAGTATTTCAATTCCAGCACATATCTGTTCAAGCAACACCCTAAACCACACAGAGAATGACATTTCCCATGTTAAACAGATTTTGTCATATAGTCTAATACACCCACAGCTTTCTTAGAAGTCTTGATAAATAAACTGGTTATTCTGGGTTAGAGAATGACTCTATATGATAAAGCATGGCATTAAAGTATTTCTGAAGCCATAGAAATCAGTTATTCTAATTTAAAAGACAACACCTGCACCAGAGAGGCAGTCACAGTTCATCTTATCACATGCTTAACTGGTGTGGTGCACAGAGGAATGGCCAAGGTTCATTTTGTTGTGATGTGTTACAGTCCCAGGCTCTATGACATCACTGTTAACCAGCAGTCTGGTTTGCAACACCGGCTAGGCTTAGGTCACAGACAGAGCAGCTACTGGAGAATCTGCCTCTGCCCCTCCCTCCTTCCACAAAGGGTGCACTGAATGGGATCCCAGTGCATGATTTCAGACTTGGTTTCAAACAGGGCACTCCACTGATGTACTTGAGCTCATGCTGCATGAATCCAGCTACAAAGACCAGGCAACTTTGCTCCTAAGAAGACCCTTTCCAACACACTGAACCATTAACATATGTGCTCACTGTGCTTGCCAGCATGCCAACAATTAATATAATTCTAGAGTGAAATTAACGGCAGAAGCAGAACTTTAACTTCTGTTCTCCATCCTGATACTTTGATTTTTCCATGACCTGCATATAGCAAGGATTCTATGCATCTTTTATGAGTACAGATATAAGTAACCTTATACGCACACGAACTTTAGCAAGGTATCAAATCAGAGCAACAGGAAGAATGCACAGATTCGGGTAGAACTGAGAATCAATTTTTTTGTTTCATACAATACCATTCATTCAGCCAAAGTCCCTTGCTTAACCAAAATAAAGTATTCTGTTTGGCTTTGAGCTCTTTCAAATAAACACTTTAAATAACACTAAAAAACCACTTTCTACCACAAACATTCTATGTTTTTTCCAAAACAACAATAACAAAATATTTCGAGTATTTCAATTTTTCAGGACTTAAAGCAATCCAGTTAGACACAAACTTGCAAACTGCTTCAGATTAAATGTACTCCCCCTCAGACCCCTTTAAAACATCTGCTAAAAATTTCACCTAGACCTAAATAAGAACAATGTCAAAAAACATGTGGCTCACATACCTCTGAACAGAAGGAATTGAGCCAGCAGTTAAAAAAAAATAAAAATCACAAATTGCAAATAAATACAAATATTAGCAAACTTTAGCAAGCATCTTTTTAATACCTATCTTGAAGACCAAGGCCACACAAAAAAAATATCCTAACCATTCACAATGGTAAAACCTACACTTCAGACATAAATTCTGGGGTGCTATTTATCACTTTCATATAGCACTTCCTGCAAGGTCTTACATTAAGTTTTGAACTTAGTCTAAATACTTAACTCACTATCGAAGTATCACCACTGTGACCATTAAAGGAGGCTAAAAGAAACGACAGCAGTACAGCAGCTATCTAGTCACAAGACTTTGTCAAATTAAAAGCCCAGTGCTGCACCACTGATTTAATGAATACTTTTATCTCTTACGTCAATGGCATCTTTTCAAGCCTCTGAAGAAACAATAATATATTATGGATTCACAATCAAGAAATGCATTGACTGCAAATTTTATTTCTTCTATCCTCTGTATTTAATTAAGAATTAAATTCATCACACTGTATTTGAGTTATAAGTAACCCTCTGAGGGTTTTTAAAATGAGCTTTAATGATCGCTCCACATGAGGGTTTTTGAATACTAACATTATCAATAAAAACAGCTCTATAAAATATGCCAGCTCCACAGATCTGTTTCTCATAATATAATGTTATTGGTATCACTGTGAAGAGCTATATCATCCTATGGGCAGAGGCAGGATAGTATCCTTTATAAAAAGCAAATATTATAGTGAAAGTAAAATGGCATCATTAGTATTTCCTGCTGATATACCACAAAGGCTGGAGTCCAGCAGCCTTTTCCTTGTTTACTTTGTCTTATAAAAAATTCACCCCAGAGATGCCTATCAAATACCACTGAACATTGAAGTAGCTTTTCATAGTATTCTAGCCTGCTCATGCTCAAGGACAGATGTTCCCACTGGCATATGCCCCACAAGAATTGCTCCCTATAGCAGCCGCACCCTGTACTGGGTTAGGCATCAGCATCCACCGTTCCTCACCGCTGTAGCTTCAGTAACAGGGCTCCCACTCTCAAAATAACCTGCCAAAAACCACCCAAAACATGAATAAAAGCCCAAACTCCTTTCACAATGGCTATACACCACCAGCTATCTGAACATTCATTATTATTCCCCATGTTAGGTTTTATAACACTATTGCTTTCAGTCCACTCTTTACAAAACACAAATTTCCTAAGCAAAGGCTTGTGAAAATAAAATATGGATGCACACTGGAATGGTTCATTTAATTTACAATGACATTTATAACAATTTAGCTCTAATCTGTTCTCCTCCAAGAGGCAATCAACACAGTCCTGGGCAAAGCTGCCACCCAGAGGGCCTCAGGCTGGCTGTGGGAATGGACCAACAAGAACCCTATGAAGATCAGCAAGGGCAGATGCAAGGCCCTGCACCTGGGAAGGAAAAGCAAGACAAGCCAGGCATCACTGGGCTGGGGAGTAGATCTGTGAAGAAGTCCCTGGGGTCTCCTGAACCTCCCAGGCATATTCAGGTGGTAGGGTTTACTGACCACTTTGGACTTCCCCAATCTCTGCAGACACCCATCCCTCAGGTTTCAGGACCCACAAGCCCAGGCATCCCAGGTTCTGCAAAAGCTGATGCATGTACTCCTCCTGCTGCACCAGCCCTTCTTCAGAGTGAGGTTCTGTAGCCAACCCAGCCCCTGGCTGTCCTCTCCACATTGCAGATACCTATGAGCTCTGTAACTCTGCTCAGGACAAAAAAACAAACAAACAAACAAACAAACAAAAAAAAAATCAATCACATTTCTGAATTAAATTCATACTGGAGAGAAACCATCAGAGTCCTCTATAATACAAATTTCATTCTCAAATTGGGGTTGAGATACATATATTCAATCTCTTCCTACCTCATGACACAAAACAATGTGGAAACCATGGACTGTGATAATTTTGACTGCTGAAGCCAACTTAAACTCCCTACAATTACATAATCAACTTTAGCATACTTTTCTTTCCCTCATAAGAATTTACAACAGAATTGAGTAATCATTAGCCTGGTGCTTTGGTTTTTTTCATCAAGGTCATAACTGATATAGAGAGTTTGTTTGATATAAAACAACATCCAAGGGCATACAGTTCCCTAAAACTCTTTTGGAAAACAAAAGCATGTTACTTTGAGTAAAGCATATTCTCATGTATTTAGGGCATTACAGAACTCACCTACTAAAGAATAACTTCGACAAAACACATCGAAGTCTTGGTTTAAAAACAAAGTGCCCATAAAATATGGACCCATATATTATAAAGGAGGTTTTTCTTCACTAGAAAAGGAGAGTGTTCCCTAAAAGCACACTGGAGGTAAAGATGATGTCATCACATCAATTTGTGTTCCTTAATAGGTCTGCACCTCTAAAAGAACATTTTGCTTTGTTGCAAAACTTTCCTCATAAGCTTTTTTAGTGTGCTAGACAGTTTGTAAAAAATAGAAAAAAGTATGTGGAGTCTTTAGTTGATTTTAAAATCAATACAGGCCTTTGACTTCAAAGAAGATAAACACCCCAGAAAGAGCCAGCTCTTTACCTTCAACTTCAGATACAAAATTCCTAACCAATTTTATTTTCAGTCAGTGCTGACACCACTGAGGCACTGAGAGACGTGTTGGGAAGCAAGACAGCATTACTTGAAAAAACACCGCTGCCACAGTGTCCTGCACACTTAGAGGCTGGGACTGGACACAGCAAAGCAGAGCAGTAGCCAATTTTGGGGACTCTGTTATACTGAAAACCCTGAAGCACATCAACATCTGAAGATCTCTCCAAACTGATACACTCTACCTCTAATTTTATAGCTCTCTATACCATTTTTTCTTTTTTTAATAAAAGTTTTTGTTTTCATCTGAGAGCACTTGCATCCAAACAGGAGTCCAATTTTCACATAATCCATAATGAAATATAGGAAATGCAGACCTCCCACAAAAATCAATATTCAGTCATCAGAATGTTTAGCTTTACATTGGGCTGCATACAATAGAAGCTGGGCAGAAGTGCACATCACACAAGTTTGCAGGAATGTATGTCAGAGGTTAGTTCAGAACAGACAATGATTTTGAGCAATTTTATTAAAATTAACACTGTTTTGACTAAAACAGTACTTCTAAGTGTTTTAGACAGTATTGGAAAGCATTCTTTATTTGGGAGATATGTTTAAGAGTTGTCTGCATACTTTATCCTAAAATTAATGAATACATATTTGAACTATTTTTCCTCATTAGCAAGCACACAGAAGTACTGTTCTGATTCAGCTTATTCCAGAAAAGCTCTTCACAAGGGCATTTGAATTCCCCAGTAAGTTGTTTTGATCCAGTCCAGAAAACAATGTCTAGAGTCCTAATACTTGTTCTTTTCTCTCCACACACACCCCCAACGACTTTCTATCCTGAAACATACCTAAACCCCAGACTCTGATCCTGTTAGCTCAGCAGGGTGCAGTCTCCAGTAGTGGGAAAAATGGAAGCAGCAGCTTAACTAGAATAGTAGTGACAAGATCATCTGGGTAATTAAACTGATGCCAGTCTCTTCTATATTCAGAATTGTTAGCATTCACTGCAGGGGAGAAGATGCAACTTGAGTTAGAAATTAATGGGATTTACAAAATCTGCATCACACAATATATTGTTTATTGAAAAGCAGCAGCTAACAAGTTAATACACAATCTCACAAAACACACAAAAAAAGTGCTTTCCAATCACTGTCATCATACTTTTCTTCCCCCAGTATTGCACTTGACTTTCTTCTCTCTGACAGTTGGCTCTAAGCTACATTTTGTGATTAAAATCACTAATATATCAGAAAATTTATATATAGCTATACCTACCAGCAGTAAAGTTACCAAATACATTTTTCATTCAGAGTATTCTTTCTGGCACAGAGAATACTTAGACTAATTTCATTTTCCCCTGGTGGATGGGAAGGAGCTTATTTACACACACTGATATATGTACACAAGAATTTGTTTCACAAGAATTTACAAACATTCCCTTAAACAGCGTTACATGCTTTTTCTGTGAAGCTAAAGCCAAGTAGATCATGTAATTGCAAGATAACTCCTACTGACGAAGAGAGGACTAGAATAGGCCTCCTGAATCACAATTTCCCTGCAGAAGTCAATTATAACATGCTTTTTAGATTTAAGAAGGCTCCTCTCTGGAAACCAGTTAAGATATTTTTTTCTCCTACTCCTATGTACCTACAGGTACATACGATAATTACTTTCCTCTTACAACTAGACTGTCTCCTAATTTGTAATCTAAATTAATCCATTGTCTGCTTCTAAAAATTTTTCCTGTCTACTTTACTCTCTTTTCCTTTTGTTTATCCCTGCTGTGTATTAACAATTGGGCCTAGACAGGCTCAATTTTCTAGGATTAGCAAAATCCAAGGTCTCTGGGTGCTAAAACAGTTTTGGAAATGAGGACAAAACACAGCTTTGCCTTCCATTTTCATTCCAATTTCAACCACTTACACATTGCTGCAAAGACTTCACCTTTTGTGCTGGCATTAGTATTTTAACCTCTCCTGACAGATTTCTCACTTAACACATTGTAGGATCAGTTGCCTCTCCCACAGTGCCTATAGTAGTACACCCTTTTTCCTATCATTAACAGTGCAACAAGGTGACAAGCCAGAACTCATAGCAAAAATTTTACTTGACTCTCAAGGGAATAACCTTCTGCTCTATATGGTTACATTTCCCCCAGCTCTACTAACATAGTCCTTTTTCTAAACACCAGCGCTCAGTAAAACCAACAGCTGCTCTGGAGACTGACAGCTTTGTGTCAGGAATAAATGCCCTCCAACTTACTCCATTTCTGAGCTCAGGTCATCTATAAAAATGAGACACAAAGCCACTACAAGAGTGGTGTGGCAGAACAGAACTCATTGTAGACCTCCTAGACTTCTTGAGCATCTCTCCAGTTAGCTTACCTAGAGATCTATGGTGTTTGTCAAAAATTACACTGAAGCATTTTTTTTTCCCAATGCTACTGATTTTTAATTATCAATCCAAGATTGAAGTCTTCCCCCCCCCCCCCTTTTCCATTCTTTTCCCTTTTCTTTTTTTTTTTCCCCCTCTGCTTTTCTGGTGGCTCTTCTATATCCCTAGGGCAAATTTTATTACCCCAAATGGATTTTTCACAGTAATGCTAAATTGAGCATCCCAAATTTGTAGTATACTAATTTAGCTCAATTTGATAGGTGTTTCTGATCAGCAAGCCTCAAAGTGCTTGAACAGGAGAAACATGGGGGTATTGCACATTGGTGTCATAATTGAGAACAATACATGAACTGGATTTCTCCTGTAAGCATCATTACTCTCGTGCAAGAAAGGACATCATTTACAGAAATGAAGGGAGCATGAAAGCTGATCCAGACCAAACTACAAATACACCTACTCTGGAATACTGAGGACAAGGGGCTGCCAGCAGAAAGCCCAGAAGTTAATCACTCACAGCTCTAACTTCTTCATTTATCATCTGGTAGGAGTGGGAGTTGAAAGCAAACATGAAACGTAGGTATGTTACTGTATTAGTCACACTACTTAGTAGAGCAAAGTACATTTTATCTGAAATAGCTTCAGCCAGAATTAAAATGCTACATACCATTTCCCCTATACAATAAAAAGAAGCAAGTTGATCAGGCTTGTCTGGACTAAACAAGCCCAAAGGCCACTCCCAGCCTAAACCAAATATGATTTATCATCATTAATAAAATAAATCTATAAACAGCTTATCTACAAAAGGTGGATTCAACATCATTTAGAGCCCCACTTTCAGCTGCAGCCTTTTGCAGTAATAGCTTGGGAAAAAAAAAAATAAATCATCACACACACAAAAATACCCACCTAACCCACCACAAAAAGCACCCCCCACCAAACTCCCAAAAACACATTGGGGTCCAAGACAACAGCTGTCCCAGGTTACACAGAAACTGTGCATTCAGTCTGAGTCTCTCACAACCAATACCCGTAAGTCCAAAACACTAAGACCCTCTACTGCTTTTTAAGGTGAGTCTTCCTAAAGGGTACTTTGAATGCAAGGAGCTGTTATCCTTGTGAGCCCCTTCAGTGTCTCGTCTGCCAATGCTGCTTTTCCAAACCAGATCCACCTGTTAAG
The DNA here is from genome assembly GCA_024605025.1 of Megaceryle maxima. Lineage (NCBI taxonomy): Eukaryota > Metazoa > Chordata > Aves > Coraciiformes > Cerylidae > Megaceryle > Megaceryle maxima. Next base: position 25,207 of record JANHGN010157995.1, on the reverse strand, counting down.
AGACATATTTTACTATTCACTTTCTGTGACAGAGTAAGTCAAACAAAGATTGTAAAGTTAAATCATAATTTGTTTCAATTTTTTTTCTAAAACTTGCAGTCTGAACCAACATATGCCAGTCTTCAAAAGGCTTTCAGTCTGTACTCTGGAAATAATAGATGCACAGAACATTAGAGAAGGCCTAAATGAGGAAAGATTCATGCTACTAGCTATTAAGTCTGGCTCCTAGAAGTAAATCATTACCCCAGATGCCTCCAAGAGCTCTCTGCAGTGAGCATCAGGGTTGGTACACAGTATGTTCTCTCTTGTTTAACAGGGGATTTTGAGAAACTTTACACAAAAAAACCCACACATCTCTGTGTCTCACAGCTAGACATCCACAGGCTTACATGCTGTACCTTTCCCAACTAAAATAAAAATGGTCATTTTTCCTCTATATTTGGCTGTAGTTGCTACTTTTTCCATAGTTTCACTTGTGTGGAATAATAAATTCTTTCCTGATGCCTCAGATGCACCTGAGAAGAGCAAGTATTACTACATAACTATGAACATACAGGTATAGCAAAAGAGCAGCATAGCTCATCTGATCACTATCCTGACTATTTCTGTTTTGTACACATTTAAAGCAATCCTACTTCACCATCAGTACAAGGACTGTTGTGACAAACAGCAATGTTGTACCAGAAGGTTGTGCAACCTACATAGGTCCTTTCAGTTATATTAGAATTCATGCTCAGTAAAATAAGTTTATTCTACAACTATTCAGAGATGGCAGAATTCTGAATATATCCACTTTCCTCCCCAGATACATATTCACAGAATAGCATATAACAAAGATTGACATTTATACATAGCACACTGAAACACAGGAGAGCTTTTTGCTGTTCACATGACACTACTCTTTATCACTTCCAGAAGTAAAGTAAAAACAATTTTCCAAGTCTTTGACATGCTTTCATTGTCAGGAAGGATACTGAGTCTGAGACCTGGAGGTTACTCAAAAACAGTGAGAGGCTCAAGGATAGGCAACTATTAACACCCCTGAATCCTGAGGAAAGCTGTGTCAGCCAACCTGCAACCCAGGCTTGTTGGTATTCATTATGCTGGTCCCATAAGCAGAAAAGAGCTTAAATGCTCATTAAACCTGGAACTCTTCCAGACATTAAAGTGGTACGCTGACTTGTCTAGCCTTTCAGATATGCCAGCATCCTACCACCCTCTGCTTTTTTATGATTGTATCACCTCCCACGCTGAAAAGCTCAACATCTAGGCCACTTCTTTAATTTTTCAAAAATAAATAACATCTGCTATGCTGTTACTACTTATGGCTAGTCACACAAATATATGGAGTATATTATACGAATTAAGCAGTCTTTATGATAGCACTGCTTGATCATTCAAGCACAGATGTTCTCCAATGATAGTTCTTCATACTGACTGATCTTATAATAGTAGCTTGCAATAATTTCCAGCAGCTAAATTGCAAGGGAAGACAGCTAAAATTCATTCAGTACTTTCTCAATATTCCTGAGTCATATAAGCAACTGCCACTTTACCCTAGCCACCCAGCGCGATAGTAAACGAACGGAGATTGCAGTCAAGTTCCAATCTGCTCCTGCCGCGCCACATCAATATACTGCAACTTACCCTCAGCACAGTGCCGAGGCAGGCTCCAGTTCTGACTAATGTGACTCCCCCCACCCTCCACCCCCAGCTCAGAGGGTACTTTTCCCTGAAGGAATCCCTGAGCTCTCTAAAGAAAAAACAACGTCTTATAATTCACCTTATTCAGGGCTCATTTTATTAGAGTGGCAAACCCAACAATTATGGCTATCTTGCTTTCCCACATTATACATTCTTTTTTGGGGAACATCATTTACAAATTAAAAGACAAACAAGCAACTAAAACCAAAGATCAGATACAGGAGAAAGCTTCCTAAATCAGTATTTGGTTGCTAAATTGGAACAACTTACAAAACTTATAGGACTCACAGGAAGAGTTCTCAGCAACTTTATAGACTTCCATGCCTATATTGCAAAGCTCAAAGTAAAGCTCATATCAAAAGAGGAACACATAACAGGGGAAATACCTGCAACAAAACACAGACCATGAAACAAAATTAAAATACTTACCTACATAGGTCTCTTGAATCACAGGCACCATCACACCAGTTAAAAATAACTATAAAAAAACAACCACAAGAAGAAAAAAAAAAAAAGAAGAAAAGAAAAAAACTCACCAAACTCCCATCCCTATTTTCTCCTAAAGTAGGCATAAAACAGGAAAACCTTTCCTTCGCCCAGTTAAACATAACCCACAAATAACACATCTCCCTACCAAAGCCACCTTCCCCTCCCCCCTCCCTTTACATATATCAGAAAACATAACCAGCTAGTAGTCAGCTGAGATAATCATTCCTATTGCATAGCAATAGCTTCACCTGTTGCCTTTAACCTTCCCCTAACACCTGATCTGGCCTGAACCTGTCCTGGAGATTAACCTTTTCCTTACCAAGCTTTAGCTTTGTGTTACACATGACCTTGAATTAGCACAATTACATTCTGAGTCTGTAAAAGAAAATATAGCTATTTACAAGTAACGACTCCAAGTTTAGACTGGATAAGAACAAAATACAGTATGATCATGTAATAAAGCACAGGAATAACATTAACAGGCCTTTGCTTTTTTTGGGTTTTTTTTGTTGTTGATTTCACTGCACTCACACTCAGCCATGAAATTTGAAAGTATTGAGGATAATGTCACAACACAGCATTTTTGCTGATCACTGAGCCACAGCATGTTCTGGCCGTGTTCTCAGCCCAGAGTGTGTCTGCCAGGCAGGTGGCTGAGCTAGAAAGAGCAGCTTCATTAAGTTAGGTTAATATATGAAACAAAACTGAAGACCCTCTCAACACCCCCCACACACCACCAATTAATCTTGAACTTACAGAAATACCCATATATATATGCGTCAATAGAAATTCAAAGTAATCTTCATCATTTTTTTTGAAAAGCACATACCTATTTTTAAAATAAAGATAGTGGAGAACATCAGTGTAATTGATTGGCAACAAACACGATCAGCTGTAGAAGACTACAGACTCAAAACTGAAAGATGTAGATTTGCTAACTAAAATAGATTTCTTCTGTTATAAAGCACTGAAAACAGTACAATACATATTAAACAGTCCTTAAAGAAGTCTCCATACATCTTACAAGGAACTACAATAGAAACAAAATATGAAATGGCAGCCAACAGAACTGATACAGAAATAAATTGCCAGTATCTATATATCACAAACTACAGCAGCCTGTAGGAAGCTTGCCATTGGAGTTTGATGTTTTCTTCCTTACATTTGCCTATTAATTTCTTCACCTTGGTTTACCTTCACCTTTACCTACATTTCTTCCATAACCGATTAACAAATTTTACTTGTGCTGGCTGCTCTGTTCTTACAGATGGGATTCATTTGTGCAGGCAAACTAAAACTTAAATGGACATCACACAACATCCATTCATGTGGGCTAGCGAAATGAAATCAAGTGCCATTGCACTGTATCATGTGCCTTTACAGAAGAGATTCCCTGTCTGAACTGGTAGACAAAGGGCCTGGAGCTGACAGGGAGCCAGAGCCACAGGGCTCCATTTCCCTGTGTGAAGGGAAGTAGATCTGTGCCCAGCTGCCCTGTGGCATGCTGTAAATTTTCCTGTAAGAGCCACAGAGGCATAATACGAGCCTCTTTGAGACTCAGCATCATAAAATTTTCCTGAGCCACAGGCACTCAGAAACTGTATGAATTCCAGCAATTGTGTATCAGACAATTCTCTTCCCAGATATCTCCCATATTTCTCCTCAGTATTTTATGTTGTACAGTAGCTTTCACATGCCGCTAATCACATTTATAAAAGGGTGTTTCTGTTGTGCATGAGTTCATCTCCCTGCAAGCGCTTTTATCAGCTTTTTTCATTTTATGACCAGCAAGACATTTCTCAGCATTGTCTTAATTAAGACCATTGCTTACCTTGATACACTTTTAGAGTGAAAAAATGAGCCTAGAGAACACTGTACCTGGAAACCTGATCCCTCTGCAAGCTATGAAATAAACAGCGTGCCTTCCCTATGCCACTGCAGAGGAGGGTGCTGGCCAGTGGACCATTTAGAGATCAAAAGTTGCATCAGAGGATATAGTCCCCTGGCTGCCCGAGAATCAGAGCAAGGGCAGAAAAATAGCCTTTATCAGAGATGTGGTTTCTCTTCACACAGCAACAATTTTGCTAGTGGCAAAATAACTTCCTACAACTATACCTAGATCATTCACAGACAACCCCTTTCATTTGAGCAAGTCACACAGAGCAAACAGGCAATTTTTAGGAAGAGGAAAATTGTACCCATTTCCTATGATATTTTGGGGACTATTCATCATAAATAATAGGTCACAGGATGTAGCTAGAGACAGTGGCTAGTTTCAGATATCTCTATAGCAACTACCTTTATTAAACAAAGAAGTAAAACTTTTTTTTGCATCGTATCACTGTTCAAGACCAGCATGTGTTTAAGACCAGCTTGGATGGGGCCTTGAGCAAACTGGTCTAGTAGAGGGTGGCCCTGCCCATGGCAGGGGTGTTGGAACTAGATGATTTTTGAGGTACCTTCCAACCCAATTCATTCTTTGATTCTAAATAAATAGTGGTGTCTGTCTCAGGGAGTTTAGAAGTTTTTTTTGTATCAACTGCTGCCTGCACATCACTGCTGTTTCTTTAAAATGAGCACTTGCATCTTCTGCCTATTAAGAAAAATGGTGTTTGGCTACAGAGGCAAATTAAGTCTTTGCACTGGTCTCTAAACATTACTGACGTTTTTGCTAGGTGCAAAGGGAGAGTGTAATTTAAATATAATTTAGAAAACACGATTGTTTTATAATTTAGAAAGCATGATTGTTTTCTTAAAAAGTGTTCACTGGTGAATAGCAGACATCTGCATAAATACAACAGCACTCAAGTGAATCAAACTCTGATTCTCTTCCTTCCCTAGCTGACTGAAGAGTGGAATATTTCTTTATCACCAGCAACTTTATTTTGTACGACCAAACCTTAACTTTAATAGTGCTGGCTATTTCTTGATTCACATAGACCTAAATTTGTGCACACTTTCATGGAAGTAACTGTCAGGAAATTGCATTTATGCTAATATAAATAATATGAATAATATGCAGCTTATATATCTCCATACTGATGCAGAGAGGATGTTTCCAGAGCTCACCTCTCTTAAAGACCACCCTGTTGGGGCAGCAACTATAGAAATTGCAAATATGGAAGTTATAAAATGTAAGCTATGCTGCAGGCTGAATTGTTAACCAATTTTAAGTAGGAACCAACACTAAACCAAGCAACACTTATGGCAAGATCAATATACTATACCAACCAGCAGAGCAAAACCTGTTTTCCCTCCATGTCAGCTCCTAGTACAAATCTTTGATCAGAAACAGCAAAAAAAAAAGAAACTACAACTGCTATTAAAGCCAGGAGAGAGAAACAAAACAGATTTCAATCATAGGAAATTTAGGACCAGCTGTTCCAAGGAGGCTGTATGTACAAGCACAGGTGGTTCACAGAGGGAAAGGGCACACTTCAAAAAAAAAAAAAAAAAAGTTTTTTAAGAAGTCTGGATCATACCACTATGTCTAGTACAGATTGTTGAGACTCGGCTCCTCCGCATGGGCTTGCCAAGTTGACTTAACCTAAGTTGACTGAAACTAGATATTCTTGCCAGTGGTAGAAAGTAATCATGTCCTCTGATTCACTTTTCTGATTTGGAGTGCAGAAGTGTTTTCAAAACTATGCCTGATGAAGGAATTCACACACAAACACACACCTCTCATCCCCTTTTTTCATTTATGTATCGATGTTAAAAGATAAATCCACCTCAAAGCTGTTTTCAGCCATTGTAATCAGCTCTAAGGACTGTGCCATTCCATTGTGGCAAACAAGGAGGAATTTGAGCCAAGACAGAAGATGATCTATTTCAAACAGTATTCATTAACAATAACCTTTAATAAGTTTCACAAGTGATACCAATAAAAATTTCCAACATTTCCAGCATATATAATTATTTCATCCTAACCAAATAAAAATAAATTTGCTTAGGGTTTTGCATTACAGAAATACACAGTAACTGAGGAATAGATTTTAAATAGATATATCCAGAGAATTAAACAAGTTCAGCTTGCAAAGTACCTGCATTAAGAGCTCCTTGCAGCCTCAGAACTCAAATATTTATTCAAATTCTGTGAGTTTTGAAGTCTGCTGAATTCTTTGCTTCTGTGATAACACTCTGGTGATATTAGCTGGTTAAAATAGGTCCATATGAGCCTAGTCTATAAGGAATTTTTGCCTCTAACAGCCACTCCACCCTATGAAGAGCTGGAATAAAAAGCACAAGTTGATTTGTTGTGGTTGAGTTGTATTGCTCAACAAGATTTTAGGGATAGAGCTGCATTTGAATGAACTACTGTATAATGAAACTAGATGACTTTTCAATTCATTGATCAAAGTGCTTGTACCGTACAGTTTGAATCAAGCAAAGTAGTGAAATGGTAACTATTGAACAAGTAAATTTCACCTGACAGATTCTCAAGAATCACTTAACAACTTAAGTTCTTGTGGGGAAAAAAAAAAAAAAAAAAAGTATTTTTAAATAAAAAGAATGTTTAAAGATTTTGTCATCTGCCAATATAATTCTAAACATCATCATATTTTTGAAATGTTCTCAGATATGTAAGAAATATGGAAGGAACACAGACAGCATCTCCATACACCATACAGTACAAGACAAAAAGAAGCTGTGTGTTAATAATCTGCATTCAGTCAAGTATTTTTTAACTTGCCAAAAATTCTTGTTTGAAAGACAACCATTCTTACTGGTTGGTTTTAGTTGTTTCTGCACACTTTCATAGATAATATGTTGCTTCTTAACATAAGAGATTTCTGTTTAGCAAGACAGAGTGTTTGTGAGGGGTAATCTATATTGCCTTAAACCATTCCAAATGCTGTTTTCAGACCTCAGATTGACGTTTCCACAGTTACTTTAATCCAATAATTACCCATGGAAATTCCTTTTTAACATCATTCCTTATGTGGGTCTGAAAGCAATAAAGACCATAAAGCTTCAAAAGGCAAAAATTGACAGCACCAAAAATTAATTAAAACAATTAAATACTGGAAGCTGTAATCCTGAACACTGATATTACCCAGGAGTCTGGGTATTTCTCAGGAGCATGATAATAGAAGAATAGGAAATAACCAATTAGGCTGCTAGAGGCACTCCACTTTTTCATCTATTTATTCCAAAAATGTGTGGGTTTGTGGAAGGAAGCTGCTCCTAGAGCTTATTCCCTTTCACAGCTGGTACTCCTATTCCATACATTCTCTTCAGATTGCTTCCCTCAAGGACTCTGGGCATAAAAATATTATAGAGCAATACAAGTCCATATCCCAAGACAAATAATGGCTGGGAAACCTAATTTATCATTTAATTATATAATAACTTGTACACCCATCTATTTATTTTTTGCTAAAGTCCCTAGAAATCTGTGGCTGGCAGATGGTTATTCTGAAAAAAAGAAAAAGAAAAAAAAATTATATTTGCTAGAAGCAATCTATTCATAATTCTTTAAGAAAACTTTTTACAGCTATTTGTTGAACCTATAGTATGCACTACTCCAGCAATGAGCTGTATGTTTAATTACCATCTTAATCAGATTCATCTACCTACTGTCTCCTGTTTATTTAGGTTTTATATACCTTAGAGCTCAAGATCAGGAGCTACCATCAAGTAGACCAAAGGAAAAAACCATTTTTTTCCCATAGTTTAGTCAGTCACCAGCTATCAAGCCTATGATAGCTATCAGAAAGGCCATTTAAGATCATCAGTATGTTTTTCCAAGGAAATAGAGTAGCTGAAAGACACCAAAAACTCATTATGCAAATTTAATCATTGTCTTTGCCTCACCTTGGTGAATTTTCTTTGTCTAAAAAGACAGTGGGGGAAAAAAAATCCTCCTTTAAATATTTGTGGTTTCCTACCAAGCACAGCATTGACCCTACTAGTGCCATGTAGTTTGTCAAACATAGGTCATCTGCACCACACCTAACCCAAAGTTACTCTTAGAGCTCCCCAAAACCATATTCTCATATGATGCCTCTTGCCAGTACCCAGCTTTCAGCTCCTGCTCTCCAGGGCACCCTGCCACATACACAGCTCTACCCACTGCTCATGAATCAGAGCCTCTTTTCCATTTCTCCACCACCTTGAAAACCATTTAATCACATGCCACAGCCTTTCCTCTATTCATCTGAGCTTCAGGGATTTATGTTACTGACTGAAGCCTCCATTGATTTACCAATTACTAAACAAAAAAAGCATTGAACAACTCCCTCCTTCAGCTTTGAGGGAAGGACAGCTGCTCCAAGGAGTTTAGACCCAAACCATACCTGTAGGCAGCTTAGAAGTCATTCAACTTTGTGAGTTTAGAAACCCAGATGGTAGGAAGCAATAAAAGACGGGGGGGTCAGTAATACAGTTAACTTACTCACACAACTGTTCCAGCACTCCACTCACTTTCCCTTCCTCCTACACATAGATGTATTTGAAGTGAACTGAAAACATGATATATTGCAGACATTTTTCAAAATTGAAATGTGACTGCATATGCACAACAGGTATGAACACTGGCAAAATATTCAAAGATGGAAGGGTCAGATTGATCTCTCTCACAGGAAGTAAAATATATTATGTGATTTATTTAGCTCATCTGAGCTGGTTCAGTTTAAAATATTCCTACAAACCCTTTACAGACAGTTAAAAATCAGGACCTTTACAGAAGTATTTTGTGAAGAACTTCAAGTACTAAAAATATGAAGAAGAGGGAAGAATTTTAAAATATATTGTTTACCAGATATTCCATCACATTTAATTTCAACCAAGATGGTCATGCAAGATTTGACCATTGTTTGTATTCCTTATTCCCCTCAAATTTATTAGCCCTCACTCTCTCAATGTTGCCATGTTCCTGAAGGCAATACCTGACCTCCAAAAGGAAGGTCTTAATGGTGCTTCTACAGAGTTGTATTATTGTACAAAGTGTTCAGCTAATCCTTCCTTTTTGCCACTTAGGAAATGGCAAGCAGTATAATGGAAATATTTAGAATCACAGCTCCTACTTTCCTAGCAACTCATTTCAAAGACAGCTCTTTTAATAATGACCACATGCAACATGGGTGCACATAAATAAATATAATAGAAAAATAATTTGTTAACCTATTTTTGTGTAAATACTGATCACATGATATCAAAACTTTTTTACTTGCAAGTATTTTATTTCAAATAGGTGCTGAAAATACCATACAGATTGTACAGCACAGAGGAAAATATCAATAAAATGAGTCATCACCACCCAGAATAATGGTAAGAATTTTTCTGAATATATATGTTGCATATAAAATTATGTGTTTCAGTCTTATTACTTATTTAGGTCAAGAGTTTGTAATCTAAGTCGATTATAATACTTGATATCATGACAGTACTAAAATTCCTCACACTACATACAATGTTTTCTATGATACACATTGTTTTACATGGCTGTATGTGAGAAGATAGTAGACAGTACAATAATATGAGATCATTTTCTTTTTTGTAAGAACTTTGGCGTAGGTAATCTTTCTGGTCAAGTTTTACCTGTCCACAACCCATTATTTGGAGAGAAAAGAATAATTAATATATGCTCTTCTTCGGTCACTTTTTCCTCACTTAATGCCAAGATCCTTGCAAGTAATAAACTTCAATAGAATGGTGACAACTCATTTTATACCCTGTTTCTTGTCTGTTCTATAATTTCATTAATATTTCACTCAAAGTTGCCTTTTTTGGAAAGCAACAGCCTTGTCCAAAAGATATCTTATAATATTTCCACTGCCAGAAATTTAAGACAGATGATTTATTCCATATCCTTTCCTTTAAGAAGAAATATCTGATGTCAGCAATCCTTTTTTAACTGGAGGATGTTTGCCTACTATTCACAAATTCAATTACCCTTCCTTGATATAGAACAGTCTTTTACATTATTTTATTTTATTTTGCAGTTTCAAGTTTTCTTCCTGCTGATTTTTGCTTTGCTTGCTTGTTTAAATCTGCCTGCCATCTTTTGATGATGTGTCAGCAGGTCTTATGATGGGGGAAACAAACACCACTCAGGTAAAAAGCAGTTTCAATTCACACTTTGAATCAAGTTAAGGTGCGGGTTTCTTGTTTTTCTGCCAAGACTAAAACCTTCTAGCAGCAGATGAAACAAAAGTGACTCATCCCTCACTTCAACTTCCACATGCAGGTCACTCTAGATCCTCCCCCAGTTCCTTCAGCAGATCTGGGAGAAGACAAGTCATAAAGAGATGACACATTTGCCCCATAGTTTAACAACATGTGCTGTCCTGGAACCACATGAATGGGTATTTGCATCATTAAATGTACTTATATCCTGTATTTTGCCTGTCTGGTTCTTGGCACCTACCACTCTCACTGGTTCAAGCAAGAGCTGTCAGCACTTCACATCCTTCCCATCAGAACAATTACATCATGCTTGGCAGACACTCACCACATCTTTAACTCTACCCCCTTTGGGAAGCACGATTTCCAGCACCCACTCTACCAGGCTCATACTTCTCAAAGTCACATCCCTTCATGTCCCAAGGTTAATCTGGCTGCCTTCAACCTCTGCTCTGCACTTCAGATGTGCTGAGGCTTCGGCATGTTTAGTGTTTTGGAATGTTTTTGCAGATTAGCTTGGCATCACTACAACAGCAGAAACTTCATCTTTCCTTCACAGTGTCAGCTGCAAAGAGAGCTAAGAACAGGCATCTGAACAGGAGTTTGAGTAAATACTGGGGTGACAGGCAGATGCATACTGAGGTACTCAGATAGGTTTTATTAATCATGTTCCAAAAAAGATTAAGAATGTGAACATGCCTATGCATAGATAGGTCCCAGAGATCATTAACTCAGACAATATCTACATTTGAATAAAAGATTCCATTTAGGAAAGTGAAATACATATGAGCCACAAATTACTGTTATTCTAAGATAATATGAAATGACCAGTGTGAACACTCATTTTTGATATGGCTGGTTTTTGTACTGTCTACAGATAATACAACACTGACTCCATGTTTACAGTAGGCCTAAGCATTTCAGCCCCCAAGCAAGTCACCCTGTTTGCAGTTACATTTAGACCTGCTCTCAAAAAACCAAAGCATATGCTTGCTTTCCATAACCACCACAGACATCCAGCTCCCCTATCTCTCCCAGGCAGAGACTCTACTGACAAAAGACCAACTTCCACTGAAGTACAAATCCTTCTCTACAGTTGCTATTTCTGCTGTATGCATTTTGTCAGAGCACAAGCTGCATTTCTATCCTGCTTCTCATCTCCCCGGTCGGCATTTTTCTACTCTGAGATCTCACCATGCTTGGTAACAAGGACTTAGGAGTACAGGTTACACAAACTGTTTGGTGCAAGAGTTCAGCTGACCTGGAAGTACTGACTCATGACAGGTTTTCTTATCAATGACCTGTTGCTTGATGACATCTATTCCTTCTTCAGAAGCAAGCATTCTGCTCCAAAGAAAACCTAGGATGTCATATATTTATCAAAAATTCCTCTGAGACTTGACATGCTGCCCATTCTTTGCCACGCAGGTGGAAATATGGAGTTGCACTTTTAGAAACTGTTTGAAAAACAGAAAGGGAGGCACTGTCATTCTGTACCTTGCTAAGAGAAAACAGCACTTTCACAGACACTGCCGTCCACTAAGCATTTGTCCTCCACGTACTGCTGGTTTGGAAAAGTTTAACAAAAGGTGAATTTCTTCTCTGCAAAGGTTGGTAGAGGACAGAGAAACAAGAAATGGATGAAGAAACAAAGCAATGTGATGGTAAAAGTCACAAAGGATGTAGAAGCAATTTAGCAGAGATTTTCCTGAGTAGGAAAGTTGCAGGTGCTCTATTTGTGTAGTTAAACCCAGAATTTAGATTACTGCTTAGATTCTCAGAGGAGGAACTGTACGAGCTTTGCAATCCTATATAAAAAACAAAACAAAATAGGCCTTATGTTGAGGTGCAGTGAAGCAAAACCTTTAAAAGAGTCTTTATTAAATCTTTGTCTGCAATCCTGCCTGTAGACCTTAGGTGCTTCATTTTCTGTTACTTCCTATCACTGTTGTGAATTTAGGCTTCAGTCTTTTTCTGCCACCCAAACAGGTGATTTTGGAAGAAGGATGCACAGAGGAATCAATGAGAGGAAGACAGACAGCAAAACCCTGGACATTCAGATAGCCAGGGAAATTTCTTTATGGCAGCAGTCACACCTGTAGCCTTGCATTGCTCATTCCAGTTTCCTTTTTTCAAAGCTTCACTCTTCCTGTTACCCCATTCCCTCATTTCATTTCTCTTATTTCCCACCTCCCCTCTAAATTTGCAAGTTGAAAAGGTATCTGCCACTCCTCAGCTGTTGATTTTTCTGGTATGATGCATCTTCCACTCATTGTTGGCTCTGCTTTGTCTGACTGTAAGCACTAATCTGGACCTGTTGTTATTACCATGCAATAACACCACTGAAGACACAGAAAACAGCAAGTTATGTGCTGCTCCCCAAGTGACTGGGGGTACGGCAATTAGCAACTAAATCAGGTCACGACAGGTGGCTCAAGCCTGATTTTTTTTTTTTACATTTTCTTTTTAATATATATACAACTGAAACAATGGCTATATAGCAATGACTTGGATCAGAATACATAGAAAAAGTAGCCCTTTTAAAGCAGACATTACAGTCCAAAGACATTACCTACCACGTGGTTAACATTTACCTTCTTTGGGGTTAGGTAAAAAAAAGAGGAAATTTGTAACCAAGTATTTCATAAAAGGCCTTTTTGAATTGTTTGCAAAATGCAGAAACACCATACTTTGAATTTAATAGTTGACACAGACAATTAAAATATCTTGGTGAGTAAGAAGATAAATGTAGTAAAACACTTAGTGATTGTTCAGGTTATAGTAATCTGGTGAGAGTTAATCTAAATTTCTGAGGGAGTTTGCCATTCCGCAGAGATGAGCTTGCCAGCCATGACTGTTTCACTGTACTTCTGTACATCTGTACCCACTGTTCAGGCTACTGTATCTCTGTTACATATTTTTGGCCAATACTTAAAAAGTATATTTAGAAGCACTAGCAAGATCCTAGGAGATGAAAATGGATCATGAAGCACTGAAAGGTTTCCAAAGATGTTCTACTGCATTTCTAATATGAAGTTTCACCTTCTTTTTGACTACTCCTTGTCTAAAGCCAAATTAACCCAGAAAAATAATGGCATGTATTTAGAGTAATTTAATATATTCTGAGTTATTGCATTAGATGTCACTATCGTTTAGAAGAACAGTACAATTTTGGTGTAGGTAGACCTAATATTGCTTATGGGTGACTAAGTACTTTCTAGCTCATCATATATAGACACATAGTTCCATTTTTCTGCTGGTTGCTAAAGGTGACAAGTAAATGACTTTTGGCAGTTACATGCGGTTCCTTGGGGACCAAGAGTCAAATTCAGAATGGATGCAATAAAAGAATGTCATATAAATGTGTTACTGAGTTTGACACGTTGAAACAACCTCTGCAGGATAGCAAAGACAGACTGAAACACAAAACAGGCCCTGTAAAGGTGTCCACAGTGTTTAGGTATTATATTATTCAAGTCGTAGAAGTGATGGGAAATTAACATACTGCTTCCTCATAGCAAAAGAAGTTTCATTAATTTGATTTGTCATCATGCCCCCGACTCACCCCAGTTTCTAAGCTAATAACAGCTTGTGTAAAGACCTTGTTGTAACATGAATTCATGTGTGCAGGGTAAAGATGGTGTAACTGTGTTGCCCTGTAATAACAAGCTGTACACTGTGTACTGAATTTGCAAGGTCTCAGGACTGAGGTTTGTCCGACTTGGCCTATCCAACCTTTTCTTGAGCTGCCTGCAACCTCTTTTTACTTTGCTTAGCTCTAACAGCAAAATTTCTTAACTGACCAGGCTCTAGGGCTAATTTGTGCTACCCGTGTTTATATTCTACAGTACAATCACACTTTTTATACAGATGGCAATAACGAGGAGTTATTCCATGTAGAATGAGGTATTTATGGATAACATAATAATATAGAGAAATACAGGGCTGGTACAATAGCAGTGGCTTGAGAAGTGGATAAACAGGATGGAGTAGAGAAGAGTACAGCTATGAGAAAATAAAATATGGGGCACAGGCCTAGTACTGGAAACCCCACAGCTCACCAGTGGTCACTAGAAGAAAAGTGGACCTGGAACCAGACAAAGGTGGTTTTATGTGCAACAAAGAAGTAGTATCCAACACATAAAAGGCACACAACTTGGATGTGGAATGTGTACACAATATGTTGCTTTTCACACCTTTAATTACCAGGAAGCCTGATCAGCAACTGAACTTACTCCAGAGACCTGATAGTAGAAGACTTTGGTGGACCCAGCTAAATTTTTATTGGGACAGATTCCACACTATGGGCCCCAGTGTCCACTTCATCTCAGCCCCAGGTGGCAGTCCCAGAGGAGTACCAGTCCCCAGCTCCATCACACACCCCACAGATCCAGACCCTGACCTGTGGACTGACTTCCTGACCTGACCTTGGGCCTGCCTCATCACCACAAACCCACTGGCCAGGCTCAGCTGCTGCTTGAACTTGTCTGTTAGCTCTGGCTATAGCTTGCTTGCCTCATTCAGGTGGCGTCATTCAGGGCCTCGGCTGGCTAGACTATCACACTTGTCTTCCAACCCCTTAGGGAACAGTTAGCCCCTGCTGCTCCCTGCAGTGTGCATCATTAATTAAACTCTTGAAAAAGAAGAAATTACACTTTTTCGCAGTGTTTCTTTTGAAATTCCATGACACACAAGCTAGCCCTATTCACCGCACAAGGTCAAGGTGGCTACATTAGCCATATCAATTACCTGAGCTGAAATGCAAATTGTCAGGCTAGAAAAATGTTGCTACTGAAGTTCCTAGTGGGTTGGTTTAGGGAGCGGTCTTATTTAATATTGCCACTCATGGCTTTGGCTCAAGGAGCAGATAGGCACTAAAGAAGTTGTCTAGTGATACAAAGTTGACAAGAAAAAAATGAAAGCAGGAATACACTGGGGAAAAATAATAATAATAATAATAATAAATACAATCTGGTAAACTGGAATAGTACAAGTTGAATGAGATCTAACACTACTCAATGCAAGCAGAGGAAGCCAGCTAGCACTTCCTTCATGACTTTCCACTATAAGCATAAATAACATCAGTTGAACATGACAAAGTAGAGACCTTAGCAAACTAGTTCAGTATCTGTCAATTGCACATCAACTCTGTGACATGACTTCGCAAAGAAAGATGTGAACTGAGGTGAAGCAGATGAAATACTATCAGTAAAGACAAGACCTAACACGAGTTCTGTTGCAGAAGGAGTTTGTGTAGCCTTATCCTATACACCAAGCTCTTATTTTTCCATGCTGAAGGACAGAATGGAAGACAGGGGAGGTGACCAGGGGAATGAAAAGCCTGTTTTATTAAGAGATATTACATTAACTTAGTTCACTTAGCCCAGTAAAACGATGGCTGTTGCTGAAACACAGAAGGTACATATAAAGACCAGAATAGGAGTTTTTTGAACACAAGTTTGGTCTGCACACTACATGTGTGCAAACAGAAAGAAGGTTTCCAAAGAGTACATTTCTGGAAACACACTGCATTAGAATCACAGGAGGAAAACCAAATTGTTTCGGTAAGACTAAGACTAATTCATGGAAAAGGTCAACAGTTATGTAGCTACTGTCAAAATGGAAAAAGCATAGGTATATGCCACAGTTAGAACTGTGTACCTTTACAGGTACACCTGACCAGGTTAGTGCCCTTATTATCCCCTAGTCAAAGTTTATTGGTTAATAGTGATAATGAGGAGTTAACTTTTCATTGGAACTGAGGGACACATGCAGGACAGCCACTGTGTGAACATCCCCACTGCCAGAAGGGACCACAAGCTGGATCTGCATTAGCAAGCAGAGCAGCCCAACAGGAGAATATGAGGCAACAGCTGGTGCTGAGGACCTGACATTCACCCCGAAAACATCTCAGGAGTTTTTCCCTGTGTGCTAACTATCATCCAACTCTGTTGTGTCCAGAGTGCATTACACGCATTCCCGGAACACATCTTCCAGCTAAGCTTTCTCCAAAATCAATCCAGTTTACATTCTGGCAAACTGTTCTGCAATGCAAACAAAAGATGAGAAGACATTTTTCAAAAGTTCATTCTCCATCTGAATTAAAACATGAGACTGTTACATCACTGCCAGCCTCTAAGCTACACAGAGTTTGAGATTGTTCATCTCAAACCTTACCTTTCCATAGATCCAGGTACCCTCCCTAAAGTTAATCCACAGCAGCAATGATTTCAGAAGATGCTTTCAACCCTGGTTTTGCTTTAAGGAAAAATTTTCATTCATTCCTCCCCACTGATGGCAGAAGAGCACTATTCAGTATAATCAAAACCACAGATGAAACAGGCATCACTGTGTCTTATTTGAGAAGTGGAATGCTGGTCACTTTTCTATCCTGCCCTATGCTCATTAAATATAAGCTTAAGAAAGGAAGTTTCAATGCCCCACTGAATTCTTTTGTAAGTGTTTTCTACTCTGGGCTTTTTTATTCCTCCTTTCCTTTAGACCATCAATAAAACATTAGTTGTGAATGGCTGATTTGTTCCAGTTCCAGCAGGTACACTCCAGGCTCACTGTGAGGCTTTTAATTTTCAAAATGTTTTTCACGTAACATTGCTATGTTACCATCTGCCTGAGTGACAAATCCCAGATAAACAGCTTTATTGGGACACTGTCTGTCCCTTATCACACAATCCATGCTAAACTTCCAGGGGCAGTTTTAAATACCTTAAGATGAAAACCAAACACTACAACTTGCACTGTCTGGAATATATTGAAAGGTTATACTAGCATATACAGTATGCGAGGTACATACAAAGAAAGGCAAGTGAAAAAATAGACACTGTATTGATGAGAAAAACAAAACAGAACAAAACAAAACAAAAAAAAGCACAAACCAAAAAACAAAACAAAACAAAACAAAACAAAATCAAACACAAATAGCCTACAATCTAAGCCATGCAGATTTTCCATCTTATGATGAATGTCATAATGATCTTTAAGGAAGGAACAAGAATGGAAGAAGGGATTCCTTTCCTTTGAAGGTGGGGTGGGAATCTGAAATCTTTCTGTACTTCATAACATATGCTGAAAGAGCAAAGGTCCTTTACTGCCATCACCTGGAGTAAATGCAACCAGAAAAAGAAAAACTTCCCTCTTCAAGCAATACAGTCCAAACTTGGTAAGTTATGCACTGTTAAGCAGATACTATGATAACATAGGCTTGGTTCCTCATGAGAGTAGTCAGAAAAGCAGTAAAACTAGAAAATGGTATCTCTGAAGAGAAATGGTTCTATCTTTATTCAACATCTGCACAACAGAATCAAGCACGATCTCTGCAAAACACAGATACCATTCTACATCCCAGCAGGGACAGGGCTTCCACACCCAGTGTGCTCGCAGAAGGACCTGCAGAATTAAACCTAGAATACCAAGGTGGTAAGAAAATAAAATAAGACTCTGGAAGATTTAGGAGAGAATGTAAAGCAGAATCATCAGCTATATCTAACAGAAAGGGAGAGGGGCTCTTAAATTTCTGTTTGCTGAGTATGGTAAAATTTAGCTAAATACTTTCAACTTCCTTTGTGTTCTACATTGATGCCAAAATACATGCAAGTGATGGTTGGAGAGAAACAGACACAAAACAATGCTCTAGTCCACATATACATCTATGTAATTGGTCTTCTTTTTAGTAGATCCCATACTGAAAAGTATCTTGCAGCTTGGTGTGGCAGATATTACTACAGCTGAAACAAAAAAGGGAACACAAGACATAACAATCACTGAATACTCCTCATCCTCCACTGCATAATTATTCAGAAGTAGATTCATCCACTAAATATTGAAGCACTCTTACACTGAGAAACAATAAGAGCTTCTTTACTTAAGCAGGTCTCAAAGCATTCTTCAGGTCAAATATAATGATTAATCCAGTAGCACTGAATCACTTCTCAGAGATTTTTGTATCCACTTTTTGAATTCACTGCAGTAAAATACTCAGATGGTATGTGGAGCAGCTCTTTTGTTTGCTGTGCATGTATATCACTAAGGAGTTTTAAGACTCCCAAACTAAAGGAAAAAATATCCATAAAACTTTGAATGAAGTCTATGCTGTCAGGGGAAAAAAACATTGCATAAGTTTGATGTACAATAAATTGTTCTTTTCTTAATAAGGTATAGTGTCTCTAAAAATGCTGATGCTGCATTTCAAATAGTCTGAAAGGACAGGATTTCAGAAATGCTGCAAATTCAGAGTAGAAGACTCCAAATATTGGTGTAATACATTTCTCCATTTCCCTAACCATGTGTTAACTTAACCTGGAAAAGATGCACAATAACTGGCACTTTGATGGTTCTTGAACACCTGGCAAAAGCTGTGAGATGTGATTTTGATTTGGGTAAGCAACAAAAAGGGTAGTGATCTGTATTCACAAATAGTGCTTATTTTGTTTGAGATACTGTTCAACCAGCAGAATTAAATGTCAACTCCTGCATTTGCCACATATACACAGAAACTAAGAATTGTGGAATAATGCAGGTTGGAAGATACCTTTGGAAATTATCTATTTCAAGCTCCTGCTTAAAGCAGGGCCACTTCTGAAATTGAAGCAGGTTGCTCACGGCTTCACCCAGCCAAGCTTTGGAAAGGGAAAGCTCCAAGGATGAATATTCTGCATGCCCTGCAGGTAACTTGTTTCACCTTTGACAGGTCATTCAAGCAATCTGACTGACTCCCAGCTGTGAACCCAGGTAAGGATACAACCTTATTTGAAGGAGTTGTGCGGAAACAACCATGACCCATGGTTACCCTGATTAGATCTACATACACACATAAGCAATGTCTCTAATTCTTGTGCATTCAAATTATCTCTCTGCTAATATTTAAGGATTTGGGAATGTAATTTTTAAAAGTTATAAGTATTAAATACTTCCGGAAGGCAATTCTGGTTTAAAAAGAAACCAAAACATTTTGGAATACTTTTGAATCCTCCAATATTCAAAACTACAAGAGAAACTAGAATCACATGCTTTATGAAGCTCTACAATACTTTATTGGTTTATTTAAAAAGATAGTAAGAGCTTCCTTGAGAGGAAGTGTCCACTACCTTGTTTTTGTACAGCTCACTGCAAAACAAACCTTTCAATTTTCCTGCCTTAACCCCATTTTAGGCCTTTTAGAGTTGCTATAAAACAAAATTGTAATAGTACCTTTTAATAAACCAGTTCAGACTTTATAGGTAATTGCTTTTCCCAGGGAGTGACCCTCCCTCAATTCAGGCAGAGCTGTAGAATGCCAAGCAACAACTTCAGTTTAAACCATTTCCTGAGAAATTTTCTTTGGAAGAAGTTAATGACCCTGAGTCCTGCCTCAGGCCATCAACCCTCTCTATCAGTCATTAATCTCCAGAAATTGCCCAGGATCTCAACTGTTATTGCTTAAACACACTAAATTAGGTTCTGAACAAACAGAGAAAAAGAAGGGCAATATCAGGAAACAGAATACAATGAAAATTAAAGAAAATTCTGAGAAGTATATAATAGGTCTGAATCAGTTCAAGGGATACAAGGACTTGATGCCAAGGTCTTCTGTGGTTACTGAGGACAAGGCCAGAAGGGCATGGAGTTTACTTCTAACTTTAGTGTTCTTTAGGTCAAATGACAAATACTCTAAACTCTCACTTCTGGCACTGGGTCAGGTCATAAAAGGTGTCTGTAATGTCAAACCACTGAAAACAAATTATAGTTGCACAGTATTTTTAGTTATCCTGGGGTAGACGGTACGTTTCAAATAGACTTTGTCACAGGACTCTCTAGAGATACTGGAAATACTTCTTTCTTTCCAAAGAGACTTCCAAAGAGACTTTCTTTCCAAAGAAGAAAAGTATTTGGGAGCTATCTTTATGATGGATTTTCTTTGGCCCTCTCTTGCCACATAAACAGACTAAAAAAAAGCATAGTGCTCTTCAACATTACAAATTATATGCATGCTTCCTTGTAAAATTTGTTGTTTCCCTTCCCCTCTTCATTCCCCATTACATTAGTCATTACTTTTCCTACTATGCAGTTACAATCAACTCTCCTAACCAAGAAACAAAGAAATTTACTTGAGAGCTTCCTTTAGGTTAGATTTTTTTTTCTTGAGCAGCATAGTTAGCTGGTTATACCTGGCCTATAGAGGACTTCTTCTGCAAAGGTGAATCTTCTGCTTCTACAAAACCAGTTGAGGTTGCACCATTAACACCATCTTCCCCATCATGAGTGTACACAGCAGCAACATGTAGGTTAATGAGGCTTAATGGACCAGAATCAGCTCAAATGTAGTGCAAGTATCTAAGAACCAGAAAGCAAAAGCTGTGCACAATATTCACAAGCCTTAGACAAATAATACTTTTCCAGTTATGGACTTGATTATATACCTATGTTTCTCCTACAGACAGTAACAGAGTAGAACTGCAGCAATTCAGAAGCTCTAAGCATTGATAATAAACTAATGTTGTAGAAGTACAAAACACATCATGTAACATTTATAGAAAATGTCAATGTCATCATTTTATAGACCATTAAGGAACCAGTGAAATATGCAAATTAGATCATGCTAAATAATTAGGTAAGCATGACTTAATAGCGCCTTAAGCTCCTACATGTTACCACGGTACAAATAAATCACTTCATGTACACAAGTAGATCCACCAGGTACCACTACAACACAAGCAAAGATGATGGCAAAATGTTTGTCATTTTCTCCTAATGAATACATGCTTTTTGTTAGCAATACCTGGCTTTCACAGCTTTCCAATGCAGTGTAAGAGTTCTGGAACTGTGTGGGTATCAGTCACATATGATCTATATTGCAAAAAACAGCTCTTGCTACCTTTTGTGAGCATCACAGACAGTACCTACCATGCAACATGGCAGATGCGGTGTTTTTATCCTCATTCCCACTTTTGTCTCAGCTAAATAAAATAGCAAAAAGAAAGGTAAATTTCTGTCCTTAGCAGTAAACTCACTCTACTAATCAACCTTAATATTTTTACTTCTTACTCAGATATTTGGATCTTGGGGACATCATATACTTTGTTTAAAATCTGTATGTGTCTATTGAGTCTCTTTCTATGCTAATATTATGAAGGCTAATGCACAGCAACAGAAAACTGTATAAAAAATAATATATATTTTGCAATGTATTTTAATCTGATTTTACTACTTATTCTGACTTATTCCGGACAATATGCTCACAACAAAAATCTGCAGCAATTTACAATCCTGGGTTTCAGGGTTTTCTGGGTTTTTTTGTTTGTTTGTTTCTCTTCAGTAAAAAAGAACTTGTATAGGTAGTCAAATTTACTCTACTACTTCTGCCCACTAATACAAATTAGATCAAGAAATAGAGATCCACATTTCCAGAGAAAACTTATGCCACCCTGAGCAAAAGCAAGCCAAACACAGCTGAATAGCTGCTCACCTATACCAAGGAAATAGGGATCGGATGTTAAGAATGCCATGCACATCTGTACAGCCAAACCAGCCAGTGTCCTTCTGCAGGGACACAAGGGCTGTGCAGGGAGATGGGAGCATCCTTCTGTGGCAATGGAGAACGGTGCTGCAAGTGCAGGTGTAGTAGTCTTTTATCACAGGGCGCTCACTGGGAGATGAACAGGCCAGCCTGAAAGCAAGAGAATGAAACCTTTCCTGAGCCTCTGAAGATCCTCTGAGCACTCCCAGCTCACCTTCCTTACTGAGAATCCCCCTTCACCAACAATCTCCAGTGGTCCACCATGACCAGTTCTCACATCGTTTCTTGGGGTGCACCGATTCCCCCGTATTCTTCCTGCAGGCCCTCTGAAATCTTACAAGTGGCTCTATAGTCCTCCATGCCAGAGCCTCCTAAAGCTTCCTCTGATAACCAGCCCCACATTTATCTTTCTCTGACCCCTACCAGATCTAACTTTATCAAAACGTTTCAATACATCTAAAGAAATACTGCATATTTCTACAGAGAACTGGATGCATGGACTGTGTAATTACACATATATAGTTGGAGGTTTGGGGTTTTTTTTTTCCTTTCTTTCTTTGAGCCATAATGGTTGCATCTGGAAGTAAATAAAAAAAATTAAAAGGGGGGATCCTTAAAGAATTTGCTGAGATAAAACCTGCTACATTCTTAGCCTTTTTACACTTTTCCAAACACCTATTATTGGCCATTCTGAGTCAGGAAACTGTCCTGGGTACGCAATTGGTCTGACACGCTTTTACAGTCTTGTTCAAAACAAGCACCTGTTTATGAAAGTCTTTAAAGCCACTCATCTTTCATAAACAATTTTTTTTCTCTGTTCTTCTTTTGCTTAACACTGTAAGAATTACTAATCCTGTACATTTGACTACCAAAGTAGTTCTCATGGAAATTAAGGTGATCTTGCAAACTGTAAATATGATTTCCCTCTAGGAAGACAAACCTGTCTAGGGAGACAAACAAGAGGTCTTGTCTGAAAGTGAAACAAATTCTGGTTTGAGTTAGACTGTCACATTTTGCTCAATGGTGGACAGCAAGAGTCAGGAGCCAGCAGAAGCCATCATATCTCTACGGTAAAATTTATCTACATGTACCTGCCTACATGTTCCTTCCCTCTGAATATTATATAGAAATCTTAAAATCAGTTTAGAGTTGCATCAGTAATTATTCAAAGACATTGATTTCTGCTTATTTAAAAAATGTCAAGATAACTAAAAATGAACCTAAATTCATGAGCCACATATTCCAAAACTGCAGCAAGAAATGATTAATCTCAGTATAAATTAGAAGTAGGCAAGTGACAAAACAAATTTTGAAATATTTATAATTCCAATGCAGACAGCTTCTGGCACAAACTTTATTTTAAAACAGTGTTGCCTTCAGTAAGGTTCTTGAGTAAAATAGATTGAAGTACTCAGAGCAATTATCATTTATTCTAAGGTGTCACTCCCTTCTTCAATGTTTGCACAGAGATGAATTTTATGAAGCTATAACATGACAACTTTGCTGTCTAGCGTCAATCACAGCACTTCAAATACTAACACTATTGAAAAAAAAAACAACTACTCTCCTGCTTGTTCTCTGAAAGTTGCAAGGAGAAAAATGTTGTCTTAACTCACGTTCCCCTTGCCAAGAGAAAGTCAGGACTACTCAGCATCAACTCTTCAGGGACAGGTTCTCTTCTCCATATTACTAGTAGCACCAAACAATGAGGACATGGAATAAGTAACAGCTGCATGGCTTGATCTGTGTTGGGGTTGGCAGTATTTCCATATTGAACCTTGGATAAATTTGATGCTAACCAACGTTTCAGATAAATAAGACAAGGAGCAAAAAACCTCTAAAGGCTTATGTACCCATCTAAACCAGGATCAGAACTACACATGGAAGATGTTAAATTTCTTCTGTCAAATCTTCAGTCAGTCAGTGATGATTAAAGTGTCACCGGGGAGGGGTTTAAGATTATTCTTACTTTTTATGGCCAACTTTGGAAAGTTAGGCCTATGCTATTGGCTATGTCTCTAACCTTTCCTCCTTAAGCATAGTAGACATAAATAATATTTTTTCAGATGAAAGTGCATATGCTAGTGCCAACCTTACTCCAGTTACTAGGGCAACAAGGAGAACACACACACACAATGCACAAGCCAGATAAAATCAACTCCTGTTTATGCATGAGTTGTGACTATCAGCATTGGCAAAGGTTTTAAAAAACAGACAACTGCCGCTAGGTTATTAAAGAGGCAGCATTAATTTTACTCTTTCTGCTGCTGCGTGCGCCACATTTCACTTATGTCCTTTTGACTTCACTCCCAAGCAGAAAATTGTTCTACATTAAGTATGGAAGTTATTATCATTCCTTCCTTCAGATGCAGGCATCCAAATAAATGAAATTTCAACAGTGCTTAGCTTCAAGCAGCTTCTAGGCTCTAAGGCTAGCAGAACCGCTCAGGGTTAAAAGTGGTAAGAACAGACTTAACTGTCTGGAATAATGTAGGCAAAATATCATGTCACTTTTATGGGAAGTAATTTGACAGTGAAGCAATAATATTGAGCCTTACATTGTACCTAATCAAGGCTAAGTTATAGCATCATATCAAACCGTTATTAAACCCATCTTTGGAAAACAATTCTCACTGAAGTTGATTCACTCTATCAATAACGCTTGTCACGGCAGTCGCAGCTCTGCTGTAAACAACTTGCTAATTGTATTTCTCAGTCTTTACGGTGGGAGACTGGATTTAAGCATGTTATTACAAAAGAAAAGTTCCTTGCAAGAAACAAAAGATGACAAATAAACCACGCTCTCCAGATAAATTGTAGTTGCCCCACCCACACACAGCCACTTTGCTTCCCTCTCAGAGCTTGCATGGGAGAGGAGCAGCATCCATTATCAGTACTAGCATGCAGCAGAGAATAGTTCCATCCTCAGCAAGATCAAGTGCTTGCATAATGGAAACAGCACTGTAATTTGACAGCCTAGCATTCAAGAAATCATACATACATTATGCTTTCTACAAGCATCTGTGAAAATCAGTGGTCTACAACCACTGATTCATTGTATATGCTGGTTTTGGTATAAACTTACAACACATGACAAGACTTAAAATATTTAAACCAGGCATCAATGTAGAGAGTTACAGCTACATCTTCCAAACACAGCTGGGCTTAACAAATTGCCTAAATTCACCATATTTTCTATTTTATTTATATACATTTCATTTAAAAAGTAACGTGCTGTCTATGAGAGCATAGTGGGCATTTAATTGTATAAATAAAGTAATCCTTAAATGTTCTTCATAAAGCATATCAAATTCCTGAAGTGATTGCAGTGAATTCTAAAAGTATAATTATCTGATTTAATTTGAAACTGGTTTGGGA